>JAOXYM010000001.1:28680194-28703503 GCA_028567055.1 Leptatherina wallacei
ACGAATAAACTATTCTTGTTTTGGAACTCAGTATTGCCTCCTGTCTGCGCCTGTGTCCGCACCGCAATAACCTGACAGAGAAAAAATATAACAAGTTGTATTGTTGTACAAGCGTTGAATTTAAAATGATTTGGCAGTTAGACTCCCATGGATCATCTCTGGGGAGTCATGACATGAATGAAGGAAGGGGATAGGATAGGACCCCTATGGAGTCTAGACGCTGGAGGTGGCTGAGCAGAGACAGGAGGTGACACATACTTCTGATTAGGCCCCCATGGGAACAGTAAGAGGTGGAGATGGGGAGGAGATGGGTTAGTGATTTTTAAATAATTGGGACCTGATTGATTGTCTTGAAAGGTAGCAGATGACTGGACCAGAGTCAGGATGACAGAATAGAAAATAAGTTTAGTTTGAGAGTGTAGGAAAATGGAAGTTAAAGAGCATAACAGGATTAAAAGCCCAAACTTACAAAGATGACAGAACAGATCTTTATATATATATATATATATATATATATATATATATATATATATATATATGAAAGCTTCAATGAATATATTTATCTATGAATATGAAAAAAAAATCCTATTAAGATTCATTCAATTCATTTCATCAGGAAGAGGGCATGCTTTCCATCCTTTCATCACAAACCTTTAACTCCCTCATAATTTTCATAAAAAACTTGACCTTTATGAAAACAGGTTTAAAACTAAACTTCAGCTTCAACATATACATATTAATAGCATTCTTAAGGTCAAAAATAGGTGAGACTTCTGCAGAAAAGCTACAGTGTAGTTCAAATAAAACTTCTGAAACATTTGTAAACTCTGGAAGGAATGGATTGCTAATGGAAGTCAAAGGATAGAGAAAACTGTTCTTTCCTGCATTGAAATGATTCATTTCTAACTTGACTGGTTTCAAACTTGTGGTGATTTTATGGGACACTATGCAATAGAGTATTTCTAAAGTTAGAGCTGCAAATGACCAAATCCACATTCCTTCATATTGTGATAAGAATATTTAGCTACAGTCGACATTGGAGTTGATGTACAGTATCTCTTGCACAGCAAACTCCCCTTCTTTTCCTTATGATTGAACCATAAATCATTATTGTAACAATTAATTACAGCGATGCATCTGACAACATGGAATGATTCCTCACATGTAATTAGAATTCTTTTGGGCAGTCCAATCTTAATTTGCTAACATGAACAGGAAATTGCTTTCAAGGCTTTCAAAACAAAGTAGCCAGGGCTAAGGAATTAAACGCAGAGCCATGCAAACACTAAAGCTCAGGACTCAGGATAATATATCACTGCAGAAACAGCATCAGTGCACATCTGTAATGCAATGAATAATTCAATACTTCATGGCATACATTTTTATCAATGTCCCTGGAGAGGATCTGGTGTAAATCACTATCTAACCTGTTGCTGCAAACTTTTCCAAGAGTTTTCAGATGGTTTTGAGTGAAGCTCATTGTATTTACATTGTTTTCATTCTCAAATATTTGAAGAAATCCTTGTTTCTATCAACATTACATGATAATGTTTCCCAATTAACATACATAGGTTTTCCTGTGTTTTGTTTTCTTTTGTTTGAATATTTGGGTGAGTTGGACAGTTTAATTGATGGGCTTTTGTAATCTTTAGATAGGCATGGTTTATCTGAAAACTCATTTTCATACCTGGAATGCAATTGTTAGTCATTTTAATTCAAATGGTCATGATGTAGCTCTCTTCATCTTCGGTAATTCATGCATTGTTTTTACATCAATAGCTATAGCATTTTACAGCGAAAAACAGTGCTTTTACACATTCAATGTTTTCTATTCTGTCTGTTTTAGTCACATAATACACACAGGAGTTAGAACTTGATAAAATGAACAAGAAACTGAAGGAAACAAGGTGGTCTAATAATTTTTTCAGTGACTCTATAATAACCCCTACGCTCCTTCCACATACCAATGACAATCATCTACAAAGTACAAGAAAAAGAAAGAAAGAAAGAAACCAAAAAAAACAACAACATTATTTCCACATAATTTTCAAATCAAAAGCATGTTGTTCACATTTCATTGCATTTACAAGCTCAGAGAGATGGCAGGAAGTATATGGGCACATAATACAATGTACAAAGAAATTAAGGGCAGGTGGAAACTGTTATGAATGAAAGCCATGGCTATAAAGAAGGTTTGGCCTTACTCCAAAAAGTGCTTAATCCTCCTCTCATAAGTAAGACCCCCAAATCTTTTGGTATATAATCTATGAAAAGGGGCCAGAATTTCAGAAATAAACTACTCTTTCCTTTTGTGAGCTGTAAGCTGCCAGTTTTTTGTGTGGAGGAATATTAAAAATCTCTCTGTAACAAAATGTTATAGTTGATGTAATGATATATTGTCCATTTCTACATCCGGCAACATAGACTTTAGACCAATGTGGGACTTTTTTTTTGTCTGACGGCACCAGCATCTTATAGCACATAACATTGTTCAAATTTTGTTCATTGAAACATTTGTTGCAATTTAAAAAAAGAATAAGATAATTTTAAGATAATTTAAATATTACACTTATCTGTGAAACCTTCCAGAGTCACTAGTTCTGTAAAGGTTCTCCCAGAGATGTTTATCACATCTTGGCTGCTTTTTGCTGAGGGAACATCCCTTTTGTCAAGTATGGGGAAGGGGATGTCACTCCTGGGAGCACAAAGCATTACCTTGAATACCAACAGGACGCTGCTGGACCCTTGAAGGGACACAAGCACCAGCAGACAAACACAGCCAATTAGCAGAGGGTCCCCACTCATCAACCATGTGTTCGTATTTGATTAGAGCAAAACATTCATTGCATCAGGTCCAGGCAAACACAAAACCTTTCCCTCAGGTACTTGATTTCCTCTCATTTCCTTATTTATGTCAATTAAAAAGGCTTTATTATGATGCTAACTGTGAGACTACTTTGCCGAAAACCAGGGGAGAAAAGGAGCAAACCAGCTACTGTATTGCACCTTTGTTTCTGCTCATAAGAGGTCTCTACCAGAGCATCTGAACAAAAATCTTGCGCTTGGGCTGGCCTCCTTGAACACATTCTGAAGAGGGCAGGAACTGAGAATCGACCCGTTTTTAATGGCTACTCTTTTTGCTTGCTCTGAGTGGCTTGTGTAAAGTGTGTAGATGAATAAAAGTCTCTTGTGCTCCCTGAGGGTGTGGCATTGTGCTGCTGGTGGCACAGCTGCTTCCCAGACCTCAGGGAACATCACCTGGTAAGCAGGTCGACACAGGATTCTTTTTAGCCCCTTTTACAAAACATATGTCATGTTGTTTAACATTATTTCTGGCTTCATTCAATAGATCCACTCCATTTAATCTTTGTCTAGTTTCCAGTTTATATTCTTAAACTGCAGTTGTGTTAAGCGCTTTAGGACAAATGGCATGCTTGCTGTGTGATGTTATAGGATTTAGAGCATGAAATAGCCAACGGACTGCTGTTTGCGGACACATATTTATGTGTTTACTGTTAAAACAGAAGCTGGACAGGCTGAACCCCTTCAAAAAGTCCAATTTTCTCAATTTTCTTTAGCACAACAGATTATAACATTAAGCATATCATCCAGTTATCTATTTATGGCTAGTCACATACCATAAATAGATAACTGAACATCAACTTTGATTTAACATGGTTTAACATTAAGAAAGCATCTTGATTTCAAGAAAGTGAAGTTGGCAAACACAGCTGTGAAAATATTATGAAGAAGCAGTTTCGTGTAGCAGATGCTGATGATGCACAATACCTGCCTGTTACAAGCAAATTGAATAAGAAATTGTTTGTTCATGCAATGTTGAGGAACTTAAATTATTCTATGGAAAAGCATAAGGTGTGGTGATGGATGTAGCATAATGTGCATTTTAGCAGAAAATATTTCCAGATGAATACACAGTAGTGGCTTTAATAAGTGGTATATATGGCAGCAGTTTAGCCTCAGTCCTCTGTGGAATGAAGACTATTGTGGGTACACTTCAACACTAAAGAAGAACTTGTTAGCGTTTATATACAGTATATATATGTAAAATTAAATGAAAAATACTTCATGAATCCCAGTGGGAAATCGCAATGTTGTAGTGTTTTTTGTTGTTGTGGTTTTTTAGAAATAAAAACAATAGTAATTAATTACAGGAAGATATTACCTTGTTCCGGAGGGTAACGGCTGGTGGCAGGAATGATCTCTGGTACCATTCTGTCTTGCATTGGCTTGACGAAGCCTCACACTGGACACACTCTGTTGTACAGAGTACAGTTCCTTGTGGTGCTCCAGTGATGCTGACCACCACCTCAGACACACAAGCTTTCAGTCTCACAAACTCTGGTCTGTTTGTTAGGTAGACATAAGTCCAGGTGGTTGTAGAGGTATACACCTTGAATATATGGAGCTTCTCACATAACAGAGCAGCTAAATTGTATCAAAATCACTTGAGGAATAAGAGAACATTATCCTCCAAGTGCTGGCTCATTTGTCCAGATAAGAGTGGGCTTTCTGAATCAGGTAGTTGATGGTGTCTTCAACCCCAAGTCCATTATGATATAAAAACCATAATGGGTCCTGAAAGATGTTCACTTGCTTATTGAGGGGAGATGTTAGGGCAACTGGTCTGAAGTCATTTGGGTCAGACTGTTGGGATTTTCTGGAACAAGGCAGGATGTTTTCCACAGCACAGGAATTCTTTTGTAACTCAGGCTGGTGTTGAAAAGGTGCTGAAGAATCCAACATAGTTGTTCTGAGCAGGTTTTCATAACCCTGGCTGACAGAATCTGGACCTGCATCCTTGTTCCGGTTCAGTCTCTCCAGTTGCTTCTTCACCTGACTGCAGGTGACAGACAGGCTAGAGGTGGAGGCAGAGGAGGTCTCAGTATGTTCTGATGTGGAAGGAGATCAGGCTGTGTCAAGGTCCTTGACTGAGCTGCAGGGTGACAGAGTGGCAGTGTGACAGGAGAGCTGGGGGCTCATGGAGGTGTGTGGTCCAGAGTCCTGCAACGGGTCGGTTACCCGCAGCTGTTTTACGGGTAAAAATCACAGATCAAATTTCACGGGTGTGGGCGGATATTTATTTACTCTGGGCAGGTTGTGGGTGTGAATATGATTTTTATTCTTTTATTTTTTTTTTGTCTTTGTCTTTTTTGTGAACATAAGTGTTTCACTAATCAGGCACCTTTATTAAAACATAATCTCGAAGAAATACGCTAAATAACCACAAGGTTATTTCAACACTCAACACTTATTTATGTATTCGTGGCACATGATTTTTTATAAATTACGTGCTGGGACCACGGATATGAGGGCAATAAAGGACTTTATCATGGTGTCTGCACGACTTTCCTGGTTCCAGAACAACATAATGAAACCACAAGTTACGTTGTCTAATGCAAAAAACAATGTTCTTAATATCTTTATTATAATTTCACTAAATTAACTGTAGTCAGGCTGCTCTCAAATGATTCGTATGATTT
Organism: Leptatherina wallacei; assembly: GCA_028567055.1. Lineage (NCBI taxonomy): Eukaryota > Metazoa > Chordata > Actinopteri > Atheriniformes > Atherinidae > Leptatherina > Leptatherina wallacei. The sequence goes on from JAOXYM010000001.1 coordinate 28,685,696, forward strand.
CTCATGCAAAATAAAATCCTGAGCTCATCAGGACAGTGACTAATCAGTTGTGGCGCACTGTCGTGTTGTCGGCAGGACTTTTCTGGTCCTGTAGCAACCACAAAAGAAGCAGAAAATGCTGATTTTTTTTAAATATCTTTATCATAATTTTACTGAATTAAATATTGTAAAATATGAAAGTTTTGCTCTCTAATTACATCCTTTTGTTAGTTATTTTTTACATCATCAAATCATTTTGTAAAACTTGATGGTTTCATTTACGTGATTGAAAATATAATTTTATCCTTCTATATCCATACACTACTAATATTGGCGAAAACAAGAAGAATAGATGCTGAACAGTCAATGAGGCACTCGCATTGACTCAGAAATACTTCAGATTCAGCAGCAGTGATACAGAAAGACTCCCAATCCCGTCTGACTGGAATCCAGTCTGCCAGCAGACCTCAAATCTTCAGCATTACGGCACATTTTCAGGAAAAATTACATAGAATGAAGACATTTAAACATGTCTAGGTCAATGAGCAAAACAACAATAAAAAGGCTGCTCCTCATTCCCGAAGGACCGTAGGCAAATTAGATTACTGAATAACAAAGTTAGATGTCTTTTTTTTTATTTACAAAGATTCTCTATGGTACCGTGCTATATACTTATACAGTAGCATCGGACTATCACATACTACTGATATCAGTTTGAGCTGATATCAGTAGCATGTGTCTGAGAGTGAAGGCAGCATGTTAGGCTTCATTTAGGAACAACACAGATTAATTACTATAAGAAATTTATCAAAGTTATTACCAACAATCATTTTACTTTGTGTTGATATTTTAGACCTCTCCCAGTGATCAGTCATGAAATATTTTGTTTAAGTAGATTCCTTGTAATCTCAGGATTGCCAAGATACCACTGTCATCACATTATCTGAAAAAACTAATGCACCAGACCCCAAAATCTGTAATGCAGATAACAAATGATCTACTAACATTTTTTAATAAATCAAATCAAACAGTGGAGGAGCATTTTCCAGCTTTAGGGTCACAATGAATGATGAATGAGAAAGAGTCTGATTATTATAACACCTACTGTTGGTGCTCTCAAGTCAGACTTAATACTTTTAAAAAATATATCTGACCTTGAAAAAGGGCTGTCTTATTACTGAATTACTTCATTCAGTTCATTAACTAGAAAGTAAGGGAGCAACATGAATCAGAAAGCTGTCCAGCCAGCATGTTATAAGATACAGAGTAGAAGTTTACAGTAAGACAAGAGGTTCATCACTAAACATGTGTTTGCTGGTGTAGCAACAAAGCAAATGGTTTTTTGCATTACAATCATATATATTGAACTTTTCAGTGTAACATTGTAATAGCAATATCATTATTAGCAAAGATTAACATCATAAACCACATGGTCCTCAGTTTCAGACACAGCAGCCGGTCCATCATCGTGTCAAGATGATCTCTGAGGATGTGAGACAAGGTGAGCTCATGGAGGCAGTGAAGTTCTTCAGTTTACAATCAATCATCTATAGACTATAAAGAATCTTAGTAACACCTACATCTAGTAACTTTTACTCTATTGTATGTCAAGCTAGAAGCAGGTTCAGATAATCTTGTCTCTAGCTTGTATGGGGGCTGTCTTCCTTGCAGCAGAGAGTGAGATATCGAAGACGCAAGTGAAGAAATGGGGAAGTGAAGATTGCTCTGAAGCTATTAGGAGGTTGAAGTGACGAAAGAAGAGAAACAGGTAGACAGTAAGAGGAAGAGCAATGCAGATAAATGAAGTTAGGATTTCCTGGTTATCCTGGCTGAAAATTCGGTTTCACAAAAACAATCACACATAAGTTACCAAGGAGATTCACTCTGTGCGGCAAGCCTGGTCCAGATCAGGCTAATAACCAGTGGTAGTTAATGCTGGATTACTTAACGACTTCCAGTTAGCAGTAACTACCAACAGAAATGACTACAGAGGGACTTGCAAGTTGTATTTGTTCAGATTTCGGTAGATTCACCAGCTGCAAGCACAATATACTTAACATGTAGTACTGCATGTTATTTGATATTTCTTTATTTGTGACACAGCTTGTGTCACATTGTGCCTGCACGAATGATGCCATTATTTTGTTCACATACAGCTCTGTTAGCTTATTAGTGCACACTGGCAGGTGACATACAGTTGCACATCTGTCTCTTAATGAGCACGATGCCTGAAGCACAATAATGCAAATCCATCATCACACAATGAGCACCATGCCTCACTTGACCCTGTTGTTTTGTATCATAGGTATTCATACTGTGCTGCACTAATCTGTTGAAATGTGTTTAACATTGTTTATACACTTTTCAGAGGCAGTGGCTTTATTGCAGGCAAAGCCAACAGAAGGCATGGCATAAGAGTGCTGACAGGAATATTAAGTGAGGCAAGCCTGAGCAATATAGAATATAAATGAGGTTATTTTACACCGCAGAGCTCTGCAAACCAACGCTCAGACTTCTCTCTTTGTAATAAATCATTCCCATTCAGACAGCCTCTACTCTTAGGGCATTGTTTAATATTATCTGCAATAGAGGGGAGAAATAAATTGGTTTACATTGCAAAAAAGGTGCTTTGGTTGGAAAGCACGATATGATGATGAAAGATAGAATATACTTGACTTATTGATGATAATGAACTTGCAGGAGAATCCTGCATGGAAGGTGTCATGTGGGAACAATATTAAGAGGGGGAACTGGAGAGAAATCCCAAGTAAGCAGTAAATGTAGCAGAGTAAGATTTTCTGAAATGGCATTTTAGTCCCTACCCACCGCTTTCAATAGAACAACATAAAAATGCAATTTATGTCTACACACCAGTCTACAATACTGCTTGTGCAGTGGTAAGATAAATATTTTGTCAAAAATGCTGCAGGCTAAAGATGAAGTGACAATTACTCCCCTCAAGAAATGCCTCTCTGCATCTTTGCTGTTGTGGGTATTGTGGGAAAGACAACTTTCGGTGGATCTATTTTTTTCTCTCTGATTTTGCAGGCACAAAAAGACTCCTGTGTGTTTGATATCCTGTATGTAAACTATTGCTTAGAGGGGTCTGATTACTCAGATGGAAAGCTGCAATTGAGGAGCAAACCTTTTACTTTGGCCCATCTGCAGCAAGATCCAAGATTAACAATGAAGGGAAGGCATCAGAGGAAAGAAAACAGCATTTTTTACAGTGCTGCCTGTGCTGTCAGATCTCTGAGAACTCAGTAACATTTGGAAATACACCTCCATGTCAAATGTGTTTCAGCAATCCCAAAATGAGTGCATCGTACCAAAGCTATTCCCAGCAGTTACATAAGTGACACAGTTAGTTCACAAAGATGTAAGAACTTCAAAGATGAATGGAAGAACTCTTTCACTGCAATACCCTTATTTGACAGTGGTTGATGAATAGAGCTGTGTAGAATCTTCTTACATTTCACACTCACCTGGAATTGTGGATGGATGAACATGCAAATTGGGCAATGTGACATTTGAGTCTACATATCAAATGAATGCAGTAGCTTAAATTATATCTGCAAGACTGGTTATTAAACCTTTTTTTTTTTTTTTTTTTTTTTTTTACTGCAGCCATGTACATGCAGAAACAAATTACCTCATCTGCTGAATATAATGTGGTTTTTGGTGGTGCATTTGATTGGCAGAGAAGCAGAGTGTGATACATGTAATTCTTTTAAGAGATGAGATTCACATCATTCTATGGTGGGAAATGAAACTTTCTTTCAAGTGGGCCTTTCTCTTTTGAACTGGATCCAGAATCATTAGGATTTAGAAAAGTCTGGCGACAAGGCTTGGTAGCTCATTATTCTCCTGTTGTTGCCTCTTCCCGTATCTCCTCGTGCACAGCGTTGCCCTTCAACACCTCTATGTTCAGAGATAGGAAGGGACTGTGGTCCTCTCCGATCAGATACACAATCAGGATACTCAGTTTAAGATTGGACTGTATGCAGCACTGTAGCTGCTCAGAGGATGAAATATGATTTCAGGTTGAGGTGATTCTGGTTTGTTTTATTACATCATTATCTTTCAGGGGTTGCTTAAACATTTGTCATGTTTCTGTTTAGTGAAAAGTATAAAAACAGAATAACAGGGACCCTTGGGAAAATCCTGTCCTGATAATGGAGACACTGTAAGTTTAATTGTGTTGGTTAAGAAAAAATATTTTATTTCCTGTAGGAATAGTTCAACTATTGTTGAACTGGGAATACAGTTGCATATTAGTGCAATATATCAATACACTAAAGTACACTAAAAATAGCTTGATTTAGTTGAACACACATGCTCCATAACAAAAAGCTTTTGAAAAACCACACATTAATTAAGAGAGATTTTGAGTGGGGGGTATTTGGGTTTCCTGACACCCATAAAGTCCTGCTTTCATGAGGAAATGTTTGTAGAGCAACTGTAACTAGCAGCTGGCATCCAAAATACAATCTAATGTTGCAGGTGAGCATTATGAAATCACACAATTCACCACTACATGCAACAAAAACATCTTTAAACTCCATTTTCAGGATTGCTTCGCTCTCTCAGTTTAAAATTCCCTCATAATCAATATCAAATGGCTCCATTTCTCATGACAGGCAAAGCTTTGGTGCAATATATGACTATATCTCTTTCTAAGGGAGTAAGATCCCTAATTTAGTCTGCAATAAAACCAAGGGGCTTAGAGAAACTGATTCTTTACCAGAACATTAATCATAAAAATTTAATGGATATCAAATATTTAATACAGTAGAATGTACAGCTTGTATTACTATGGCTTTCTCCAAATCGATCATGTAGAGGAAAATCCATAATTAAAATTATGCTAGCAAGGGCAAATCATTAAGATTTCTATTCGCCTTCATGCTTCAGGAAAATGAAATATACACCCTGCCAGTGATTTATAGGCTATTAGTGGCAGAAATAAATTATTACTGTCTCCTATAAAAATGGCTGCTTGATTACATTAGAAAAAGAAAATTATGTGAGAATTCTTGTGTAACTGAATCTCAGATGCAGACTGTGTTTTATTAAAGTAGTAAAATGGATTATATGAGAAAGGCAACATTGTTAGTAGGTCAGGACCTATATTGCAATATTGTGTTAAATACAGCCTTTCTCCCTGAAACACTAAAGATCCCCTACACTCAAAATGTTTTTTCTACAATACATATTCCCTAAAATGTCTTAACTTGACTATACAAATGAAAAGTTAGTCACTAGTGGGTTTTTTTTTCATATCCATTCTCTAGCCAGGCAGATATCTAGACTTAGTGTGTCACAATTTTTTAAAACAGTTTACTTTTTTTCAAATGCTGGGCAAATAAACTTGAAACCTCCTCGGCACAGTGGAACCTACTAGAACAGAGAGTGAGACTTTGAGCATGGTGAAAGATAAAACCAATGAAAGATGCTGCAAACACTTACAGATCTAAAATAATTTCCTCTTAAGCTGAGTTCATGCTTTCCTTTGCTGTGTTTGCATGTAAAATCCATCTTGTGTGGACTACTTTTATGATGGTCAGTTTATCCTAAACAGCTTTTATGTGCAACCTAATTTCATGAAAGATTTTCAAATAGATTTTAGTTTCACAGTGGAGACTTAAAAACTGAACAAATATTATGTTACTGTTAAACTTAAGTATAAATTCACCAACAGACCAACTCGCTACATCTCCACCTGTTTGAAGACATCCAGTTTCAATATTTGCTTGTGCTAATTGGGTCACAAGTGTTTTTTTTTTAGGAATTAGATGATGGGAGGGACAAATCCACAAATCTCCATGCAAGAATAAACTGATCTGAGACTTGTCCAATATCATCCACAATATTTTCCACAGTTTTTTATACTTTCTTCCTTTAACAAAGCATAAATCATAGCAAAATACTTTTTCTTACTTGAAGACATGTCTGGAGGAGAACTTTTCTGTGTACTGTTTACATCAGAGACCAGTGGTTCTCAAAGATGTTTCAGCAATGTACCCCCCTGTGGAATTATTTTTCAGCCAAGTACCCTCTAACCATTGCAGAGCTTTTTGGTTGGAAACAGAAGTAAAACAGGACTTAACCATCATTCCCCAATTTATTAAAATTTATAACTAAAGAAAAACTTTCAAATTTCAAACAAAAGGACATACTTAAAACATGTCATCATTAATTCATGACTAAATTCCTGGGAAAATGTGTTAAAAACATGATAAATGTCATCTCCTGTTGGTTTTCTCTCAAAGCTTTTGCAGAACTGACGTCTTTATAAATATTGTTGCTATCAACATATCAAACAAAAGCAACAAGTTGTGGATTTTCTTTCTTTTTTTCCACCTGTCTTGTCCAGCATTGTAGCAAGTAGAATGGTTGTCTGGCTGCTGTTTTGTGCCGAGCAAATTTACTTTGTCAAGTAGAGCTTTTTATGAATAAAGTCCCTCTTGAAAATACAAAATCTTTATTTTAGTTTTTTATTTTGAATTTGCACCTTATTGCTGGACCCGACCGGAGGGGAGAGAAAGAGAAAAAAGCACAGAGAAGAAAGAGAAGGGAGGGTGGGGAGGAAAGAAAAAAAACAACCAAAAACACCATACAGAAAAGTGCAATATCTGCAGTATTACATTCCAGAAAGATGGATCTACAACATCCACCTTCATCTACCTTAAAACACACCTGAAGAGTTTGGTCACTGTAATATGAAAGCTATGTTACTGGTGAGCTTAGCACCACAGCAGCGTAAACGTTAGCTTGTTTCTACTTTTGTCCTAAAATAATGTTAATTCCATCAGATTGGCACACACATACAAAAAACATATCCAGTTAGAGTGAATTTAATTGTAAAGTATAAACAAATACCATTCTAGCACCCTATTGGTTTGTACACGATCCATCGCACCTATGCATGACAGAAATCATGTCACAGTTCAGCAAAGACATAGCAGACATGTCCAAAGATGCCCGTGGCAGAGACTAAAGAGAATAGATAGCATCCCACATTTTTTTATATTAACATTTCAAATATAAGATTATAGTCATTATGGCCTTTAGAATAATGCTTTTTTGGGGGGAGGTTGGCTTTTGTCCTTAATGGCATTTTTTCTCTCTTACATTACTTTTACTTTTATACTTAAGTAGTTTCTAAACCAGTACATTTATACTTTTATTTTACAATCACTTTTACTTCATACAATTTTACAATTAACCTGACTGTGGATTTTCATTCATTTATTTATTTTTCATGTTTTCAATTACATAGCTAAAAATCGCACCCTCTCCAGCAAAGGCTCTCCTTTGTTATTTCACCCCTATTCCAAAGGGAATTGTTGCCTATCCCCCTCAGCCTTGGGAATGAAGAATAATTAACTCCTATGTGCAGAAACTGGACAATGACAAGAACTGACTGGATCGAATTTACAATTTTGTTGACAGAAAAATGCCAAAAATGCTCAAATTTGTACACACCTCAGTGAGCTTGTCTCTCATCCTCTAGTGCTGTGCTATGAGCTGAGGCCTTCCCCGTTTGGAGGAATTCCTCCATTCATCCACACATACCTCCCCCCTCTATCTTATTTACAGCTCTGGTTACTCTTTGATCTGCTTATGTTCTCTTGAAAGGATGAAACACTTCAAACAGAAATGGCCGTGAGTCAAGCGTGAATTTCATATGAGCAGCTTTTTTTCCCTGCCATCTCATTGATTTGATAAAAGTGATCAATATCCTTAAATAATTTAGTAAATCTCGTTGCTATGTTTTGGGATCTGAGCATCATTTGCCTCTATGATTGGAGAGAAAAGTTGCTTCTCAACCTAATGAGTGTGGACACATCTTTCAGAACATATAGTACAGCGTGGGAGATATGAAATATAAATTAGGAGCACCAAAAGTTCATATAGAAAGAACTTGATCATATTATCAAACAATTACCATCCCATACTATAAAATCCTTCCAGACCATCACAGCTGTGTTTAGCTGGGTGTTTGTGGAGGTGCCGCCATCTGATACAGCACTCCATTACACTTATTTGGTCAAATAACCTTGAGCTTTATAAGCTCATCCCAGGTTCTTTAACACATCTCCTGTTCCAGAGTTCAAATAAAGGAGCCACACAAGTTGTTAAGTCATCCTTAAAATAAAACTGCAACCAGAAGCGCATCAAACATGTGGATCAAAGTCCACATTTCCATTGATCTGATATTCATTTTACATCTTTCTAGTTTAGCCCAGTTTTTTTTTCTTATCGTTGTGCAGCAGTTCAGCTGTAGTAGTCTGATCCACATACAGTATCTTCTTTTGACCACTTGACGTTGACATGTGTCTGCTGCATGAAATCTGGGATGCATTAATGCTGCTGTGTTTCTGATTTCTGAGGCTGATAACTGTTGAAGTTCTTCTCTCCAGCAAAGAAAACTTTTCTTTAACAGTTTATGTGTTAGCACTTGACAAAAATGTATGTATTCTTGAAAATGGGTATTTTTTTTAAATCAAAGTGAAGACTGAAGTAGGTATGTGGGATGTTTTATAGTAATCATCATGATTTTATATAATCTTGATGAATGATCTAAAATGGCTAAAAATCTCCTGTAATTCATCAGTATTTTTTGTTTTGTTTTGTGTTTTTTACACCTACAAATCCATGTCACTATCAAAAGAAGTAAATATAAAATAATTTCCCCTCAGTGTTAACTGATACAAGGGTCCTTGTTTCTTAATTCAGGATCAACTTCTAAAGTTACTTCACAAAGCCTTGAAACATTCAAAGCTTAACTGTATTTCTTTCATGACTGCTACAGTTAGGAAATAGACTGGATTTTTTTTCTTAAATGGAAAACAGGCCTGTGTTCTCATTTTACCATCTGTTCAGCACTTCTGCATGGTCAGCAAACACAACTGCTGCAGCTCACCATTACAGTGAGAGGCACCACCTCATGGTGCAGTCTGCTGTGCATTTCTGCCACAAATGTAATATCAAGTCATATATATTTGACTAAATGATGAATTAGCAATCAATAGATTAATACTTTTTTTTAACATCTTGGTCTGATTGAACTGTAACTCTGTTTATAGCCATTTATCCAGATGCAGCTAAAGTCATTAATTTGAGTAAAAAGCATTTTCAGACTGCAATCACACATTGAAGATCCACTGTATTTAACTAGATTAAATCTCTAACAATTACTTTTGGAGCAGGCCGCTGAGTAAATGAAAAAAATAAACTGGAACCACCATCTCCAAATGACTTATTCCTACACTGCTGGGCACATGCAGATGATGACTCTGTGCATCAGAAAAACACCACGTGAGTATCTAAATGAGCTTGGTTTTTGTGGATACTTAAGTTTGGACTGCCCACAATTAAGACAATGAAGCCTAATGGGTAAAAAGTGAAATGCTTATGATAATTGTTAATTTTATTTGAATATAGTTCTTTTGTTTTCAAGAACTGCAGTAAAATTGCTTTTTACTATGTAAAAACATCTTAACACAGATGGACACAGGCATTCTGACATAGAGTAATACTTACTGAGGTTTCTTTAAAGACTCCCTCAAGCACAAATCAGAGCTGAGTTCAGGAGCTGTAGCTGTGATAAAAAGGATATATGAGAGCAAGCTGTTAGCCAAAATGTGGAAAGGTCCATCTCATGAGTGGTTAAGCAACTGCTGTATTTCTAGGAGTAGCAATAAAAACAAACAGTAATGAAAAGTACCAAGGTTGTATCCCTTTTTCTTCTTTTATTTTAACACTGAACATTAGCACATTTACTACTTGAGAATAAACTTTTACAGAATATGAGGGTGTTATGTGAGTGGTTAAGTTTCCATGTTTAAACCAACACTGACTCAATTTCATTTGGGTTTATTTAGTTTCCCTTGCTATGCTTTCAAAGTATTTTCCATCTTAAAAAACGTCATGGCTGTCAGACCACATTTTTCCACACATCTCATATTTGGTTAGTAAAAGTTTTTTCCTTAATTGTTGTTTTCTTGTTATTGTTGTATTATAAGAGACTATGGTGACTGATACAGAGCCACAGTTGCATGCAGTGGAAAGTGACATAACTAATAATGGCTCTACTGTTAATTTTCTCCTGTAATAAATCAAAATGTCTTGGAAAACAACGTATTAGAAACACTGAGTAGGACACCTACAGTAAATGTGCATTAATGAGACTTTTTATTTAAAAGAAAAAAAGAGGTATGCCCCACATCTATGTCACTTTCAAGAGTTATGTCAGAACATTTACCAGGATCCTACATGGAAGGAAGTCTGGCGCCATTCATAGACGTATAGTCATTAATCAAAGCAGTCACTGTTTGACAAAGAACCTATCTGTGGTCTGAATGAAGATGGTGACAGAGCATGACACAGCAATGATAAAAATGCGTCCTCCTGTCTGACAAATGGAGAATTGGAGAAAGTGTCATTATTTCTGTAATGTAAACATGAAACAGCATGGATCTGTCAAAGGTTTGCACATGTTAAAATGTGTGCAAACTTGACAGCACATGCAAAAATATGTTGCAGCTGATTTACTACACAGCCAAAATAACACCCACACTCTGTTTAGCACGTTTGCCTTGGATGAATATGCATTCTGGATGTTTTCTGCCAGAATGTGCAAAATACTGGGAGGAGTAAATGCAAATAAATCAGCTTTGCACGCACAATGTGATTTACTAATAGTGCTGTGGCTGTTTCTGCACCTATATTTAACACTTTTGAAAAACAGGTGCAAACTGGCTACAGCGTCTGGATGAGAGCAGAAATAGTTCAATTCTGCACGAGTGCAGACGCGCATCAGTCTGATTTACACTATTTTCTAATGATTGGTGGAGTCAGCGCATTTAGTTTTCATTCTTAAATTTAATAACAATCAGTACATCAAAAGAACACTGATTCAACTTGAGTTAATATAAACAAAACAGAAGATTCACAGCTTAGCTCAATGATTTTTAAATCTGACATTAATTGTGTCTATATTACCGTTTTTACTCGTGTCACCTTTCTAACTTAGATACGCACAGTGCGCTCCTAACCTGCAGGCTGAAGAAAAGCTCCAGCGAGCAGCTGTCCTTCCTTTACCTCCTGTGCACTTTTCTCATCTCCAAGTCGCCTGAGACCTGCTGGTATCGAGAGCTCCACCACCACCTGAACCCCACCATTGATCCCTCTCGCCGGACATTAATGACCATCGTTACTCCAGACACCGGGTCAATTTCATTTTGCGCTTTCTTCTCTCCAAACTCACCACAAAACACGCAAAACCCTCATTTAAATAGGGTGTTTTCAACACGTTTGCACCTGACAACATTTACGCAAGCAATCTCCAGCCACACGCTGGAGAATACGGGCACAGGCAAATTACATCACGCAAATTGGGATCTTGATAGATCCGACCCTCTGACTTCTAATTTAACCAAACAGGCATGCATTTGTTTACATGTGATTTGAATTTTTTTTTAATGTACTGGATTCAGTATATCAATACATAACAGGAGATCAGAAGAATATTTTGTATCAAAGCAGTCCAAAAGCTGAATATGAGATTAATTATAAGCTAACAACAATCACATTTTTATTAGCATTTTTGCCTAAATATTTTATTAAAACGTCTGAATTTTGATTAAAGGTACATTACAAAGGTCTCTAACTTTCAGTGATATATTAAGATTTGATTGTGGACTGAGAAACTGCACTTCACAACTTCTTACCTGCCCAGGAACATTGCGTGACAACTACGTTTTATGACACCGTATTGCATATCTGGATATGAACACACTGGCCGTTTTCAGTGTGCACCATGGCTGATTCAACAAAGAAAAAAAGGGGATGATACTGGAGAAAGAGAGGAAAAGTAGCAGAAGTCACAGAGCGAGAGAAAAGAGGAGAGTCAATATTGGACTGACTTTTATTTGCTGGAGAGAGCTCAGAGAAGAGACAGGATGCAAGATGGATACGGAATTAGCCTTTGTTATTGCCAAAGTGTATAAATCTACCAAAGTTAAGTAGTGCCACTTTAAATGTTCTTGGTTTGGAGGTAAAATAATAGATGCATTTGTAGTTCTGTAAACATTTGCGCAGCCACTCTTCAAAAAGTTCCACCATTTCCGTTGTTATCTTTGTTCCTTTTGCTGGTTGAATGTACAGCTGTACTGTGCAATACAACCTCCACCATTTTTGATCATACTGCTCAGTTTGCTGAAATTGTACTGCAATTTCCATTAAATAAATGCAAAGATAGACAGAAGGTTCCATCCATGTGCATGTGCATACACAACATTGAGGATAAATTGATTTAGTACTCAAACTGGAGTCAGACATTCAGAGAACATTTCTGATATTTATTGAAGATACAATCAGGTGAATTTTAAGGATGTGTTTCAAGGGCTAATGTGGTTGAATAAGTTCTTTAAAAACTATTTTTTTTCCTAATAAATTCTTTAGTGAGCATTGCAGCGCAGTAACATCCATATCATACAGTTGTGAGAAAACCCAAATACTTGCTTCTAACCAGACCTACCTGCAGTTGAAATTACTGCAAAATTTAAGTGACAGGTGCACATTCGTGTTTTAGTAAGACCAGTCTCACCAGAAAATGTGTAATGTATACACACCCACTTGCCCAAAGCTTAGTTTCACAGTCAGAGGTGGTAAAATGTAAGATGATAACTTATCCCTGGACTGTTTTTTTTCTTTTCAGCTGACGTGATGGGAAAAGCAAGACATATAATTTCAAAATATGCGAGCCATAACCCGTTAGATTTTTATAGAGACCAAAAAATTTATTTTATAATATGTAGACCAAAACATTCACATTAACTGTAACCATGACCATGTAAATGTAACTCTTGACCCTTAATACTTGAAGGTGAGAGCTCAGCAGGAAAGTAAGGAGCCATTTGTGAAAGGGGAATTTAAGAATTACAATAAGGGTTGAAAACATTTTGTAATCTGAGTCACAAACCAGTAATTTTTTGCATGAAAGTGTTCAGTGTTTATTAAGCACTTTTAGCCAAGGAAACAAGAGCAAGACATAGAGAGTGGGCATCATCACCTTGGAGCACATGTAGAGATGTAGTATGTCAGTATGATAATGAGGAGCGTTGACGTGCCGACAAATTAAATTTCAGGCTATATCTGCATCGGGAGCTAAGACAGGAAACATGTTTGAGCCTTCATTTTGAAACTACATTGTTTTGTGGGTGATATAGGTGTGACACCACGTTGGCATAGCGCTACATGTAGAAAAGATGAGATGTTTGATAAACATTATAATCTCCAAGTATGTCTTGGTTATCATCACTCAGTATGCTGTCAGTGATTGTAGAACCTTTTCACAGAGGTTTGAAAACATAAGTAAGTGTTGTCTATATGGAGATTGCGTTTTTTAGCTTCTTTCCTATATCACTCAAATAGTATGAGGAGAAAGAGGTCAACAATATGCTTTCAGATCTTGTTTTAGTGCTATCTCTATAGACTTTATGAAGAAGGATAATGTTGGAAATGCATCCAGAGAGCAGCTGGAAGCTCCATGATGCAGCTGTGGTACTTCAACGATTCACCATGTTCTCCTAAATCATTCATAAATGTTTACCCAGTGCTGTATGCAGCAAATATGCTCCAACAGAGCGTTTAGACACACATGATCAGCCGTGGCAGATCAGAACCACTACCGTAATATGAGCCCAAACTTCAGTGGTACATAAATAATGAAAACCTTCAAACAAGAGGTGAAGGACCTCCTGAAGCATGGGCAGTGAGCTGAGTATGTAGGTGAGTGCTTCAAAGAGATTGCTCTAACCCCTCCATCTCATTTCTGTTTGGCTTTATGCATAACTTTTAAAGTTGGCAGCAAACATCTAGGGACCCTGGAATCATGATCAGAAATCCTGCGATGATCACTCACAGCTGACATGCCTAATAGCCTCTCAGGTCCACCACTTTAACCTGACATGTTCAATAAAATTCCATATAGGTACTGATGATGGATTTGGTGTTAGAACAACTATCTTGCTGATATGTCTGCCAATGCTTGTATTGTAGTCAGTGGCTGTGCTACATTGGGTATAAAAGGCACAGGGCTTTAGACAAATGGTATAAGCTACCTGCAGTCATTCAGGATGGCTTTCCCTAGTGACCAGATTTCATTTCTTAAAAGGAGTCATTAACTCCCAGTGACAGAGAAATGAATTCAGTCTGTGGTAAGAACAGCTTTTCATTGGCAATCATTAGTTTAGCACTCCATAATCAGCCCTTCGTGCTGTGTTCATCACCAGGCCTTGCTCTGCAAATGCTAAGAGAGAGTGAGGCCACTATCATCAAGGGCAGGATGTGAAAATTGCTCCATAAAACAAAAGTAATACCCAATAAAATAGGAAAGCAACTGGCACTTACAACATAAAAGTGAAAGATTACCGTGGAAGTGCATGGTAAACATGTTGTTATTCCGCCGATGTAATCCAAACTGCAACCTTGTGGTGCTGCTTTACCTAAAGACATAGAGGGTACATCTGTATATTAAGATGAAGAATGGGACCCAAAGATGAAATTCTACTCAATAAAGCACATTTTCTTGTTATAGGTCCATCATACTGTAGCAGTAGGGGAATAATTCAAAAAGGGCTGCTCAGATTAGAGAAAGAGCCATGTGGTGTTTGTGGCTTTAAAGGATCTGCAGGAACAGGAACAATCTGTCTTCATTGAAGCTCTGGCTTGATGAGGCAACCTGAAAGGTAATTAAGTTTGATATGTTGCCTGTGCTCTTCAGCCCACGCTTTGAGAGAGTAACAAGCTCCAACAGCAAAAAAGCTATGTTTAAGTTATGGCCTGTCATCTTATATTTTCTGAACCTCATGATTTTTCACCATCTCAGGCACCAGTTTACAAATTCTATTACAACCAGACATGATCTAACATTAAAGCTGTTTTTCCCCCCCAAGTTAATTTCTGATGAATGCTAAGATGTTTTGTAATCTGGGAAGAAAAACAAACCAATCAATCTATTGATGAATTGAACAGAACAGAGAATGCTGTGATTTATTTTAAATTCATATAGTTTATTATGTAAATGTCAAATAAACACATTTTTCAAAATGCAACAGAATACATCTACACTGCTCAAAAAAATAAAGGGAACACATAATTATTATGATGTTAGTAAAGTCTGTCACACTTCTGGGATATCAGTCTGTCCAGTTAGGAAGTAACACTGATTGTGAATTAACCCAATTCAAATCAAATGCATCCAACAGCTTGTTGTCAAGTTCTACACAATGACCCATTGATTTGAGTTGGGTGTGTTGACACAGGGAAACATCTAAGTGGCCTAGGACTGGATTTGCCCATCACTGGTGTAGAGTCCAGCTTTCTAGTTAGTCCACGAGTCTTCAAATGACTCTTTAAGCTTCTCAGACTCAGAAACATGTTATTTTTTGCTCTTAGAAAATCAGTTATCAGATCATACATGGGGCCCTCTGAAACATCTATGGTGAGACTTGTTAAACTGAAACTGATCCTGAAGAGAAAAGAGAACAAGGTCAAAAGGGAATGCAGAAAGCCCCAATTGCATAGCTAATTAAACACATAAAACTATATAAGTGGAAACCTTCAAATCCATAAGAGAAATGTAGAAGTATTTTATTGGGAAATGTGTGCAGAAATCCAAGCACTAATATAAATGTATATTAAGAAAAGGATAACTTTTTCAAAAAGGATCTAAATAATTCATAATCTTTTTTCCTATTTTGTGTTGCCCAAAGGAACAAGAGCAAAATAAAACACAATTCATATTCAAATTTAATTCATATTACCTGCCAGTCCAAACCTTTCTTTTTTTCATTGAGACTTTTGCTTCCTGTATTTGTGCATGCATGAAAAGGCTCAACACCATTTTTCTTTGGGTCAGTTGGACCACACTAATCTGCAGTGCATGCTTGCTGCTGTCTCTGTTTTCCAATTTGGGTTTATACATTAATAACAGTAAGGTGTAATGAGCTGTCATGACTGACTTGAAAAATGTATCAGAAGAGACAGGGAGATGCCAGTCTAACAGTGTCTACGCAGGGAATGGTCAAAATGAAGCAAAGTGAGATGGGTTGTTTGGTCAGTGATGTCAATAGAAGTAAGATTGATGAGACTTGCATGTCTCTTTTTAACATACAGGTTCTCAATATAACTTAATGTGAAAGAAAGCTAACTTAACTTTAAGGTCACCTCACCCAACTCTGCATTTCGACAAGTATTTTTGATTTACAAAAAATCTGAAATAACAAGCGATGAGTGGAAGCCAACACATTTCTGTGTTTTAAAAAAAAAGCTAATTCACCCCATTTCATTGATTAAAAATTTACTTTTAAAAGTCCACTAAAATTAAAAAAAAGTCTTGGAAAAGCAAGTTTGTTTCAGAATTTCTGGATCTCTTTTGCTCACGACAGGAGAGTTATTTCTAAAAATCATTTTCAAAGAGACAGAAGAAATAACAGTTATCATGAATGAATAAACTTATCTTCAATCAAACTTAAACGAAATTTTCAGATTTATTTTTTTGTTGGGTTGGAATAATTTTATTTAAGACGTTTTGTGCACATTTCCGTTTCACTCTCCTTCTGTTGAATATCAGCATCAATATTCCTCATGCAAGAAATGTTTTACTTTACCCTAAACATGACATAGAACAATGGTTCCCAACCTACTTTCCCTGAGGTCCCCCTTCATGCAACTACCAAAAAGCTGTGGACCCTCCACCTGCCCCATAATGTCTCATCAATGAAATTATGCCAGAGTGTTTTCAGGCTAAGTGAATACACTTCAACTCGTCTCTGTGTGGACACAGCCTGAATGTAAATCACACTGGCTCTGTACAGTCAAAGCCTCTGACCTCCTGTGCTCTTTGGGGGACAATCTTGGGTTCCAGGGTCCCCAAGATGGGGAACCACTGTCATAGACTGCTGTTTTTTGTTTTTTTCTTCTTGTAGAAGTAAACATTCTAGACAATGATTTTAAGACCTGTCATTGTGTCCTTGGGCAAGATACTTCACCCACCTTAACTCCAGTGTTGGCATCGATTGTGTATGAATAAGTATGAATTAGGGCTGCACAATATATTGAAAATTTACCTTCATCATGAAATTAGCCTCTGCCATATACATATTGCAACAACTGTCTAAATTGCAATAAAAAGTTGTCACTATTTGCATGTTTTACGGAGGTCATGTGACGCTGTTCGAAACACTGCTATGCATTCATGTTCTGCATGTTAATGGTAAATCAAATGGACTCCCATTGTCCTGGATGTTAACCTCACGTTAAAAACCTTAGATTTGACTTTGATTCGTCACTCAAGTTTGACAAACAGGTCAATTCAGTACTTAAAGCAGTTTTTTTCCAACTCCGCACCATCACAAAATTCAAGCCTTTTCTCTCTTTCAAGGGCCTTGTGACAACTATTCACGCCTTCATTTCCACCTGCTTGAACTACTGCAGTTCACTATGCACTGGCATTAATCAGTCATCTCTCCCGCATACAAATTGTTCAGAATGCTGCAGCCAGACTTTTAACAGGAACCCCCAAACTGAATCAAATCACCCCCATTGTGGCCTCCCTCCATTGGCTGCCTGTTAAATTCTGAATTGATTTTAAACTGCTTTTATTTGTTTATAAAGCACTGCATGGACAGGCACCTACTTACATCACAGATTTTTTAATCCTTTAGCTACTCCTCCTCCAGAACCTTTTTTCTTAATTATTCATGCTACTCATGAAACTCTGGGATTTCCACCTGTTACAGAATCCCTGACAAATTC
>JAOXYM010000001.1:28703603-28724830 GCA_028567055.1 Leptatherina wallacei
CCCAGACTTTGGGACAACACAAACCTCGTTACGATTTATCAGAAGATGGTAAAGAAATATTAAAAATTTTGCAAAGTCTGTTAACTTTCTATGTTATCTCTGGTCTTAAGGCTGCACCATAGCAGGTGACCACTGTATGTGATTTTTTTGTATTACTAACCAAATAATTTTTATCATCAATAAGAAAAGAGTTACTAAAATCGAGCATTAGCTAAAACAACGCTAACATTATTATGGCAAAAGCTTTAAAGTTCAACAGACATCCATGCATGAAAGTTTTGCAAGTGGAGCTCTGTATTGTTATTGCATATCACATGTTTTCCTAATGTTGTGCAGCTCTAGTATGAATGTTCAGTGGTGGTTGGAGAGGCTGTTGGCACGGATTGGCTCCCATGTTTCCGTCAGTCTACCCCAGGGGAGACCAAGTATAAATGTGGTGTGAATGAATAATGGATTAACTGTAAAGCGCTTTTGGTGCCTTTAAATGTGCTATAGAATCTAATCCATTATTATTTTCATCATTAGGGTAGAATGGTGTCAAAACTGTTGTTTCAACAGTGACTGAAACAAGAACATTTAACAAGTATTTGACATTGATTTTTAATTGAGATTTTTATTCTTAAAGGTTTTAGCCGTGACAGTCTGTTAGAAATTATTTCATCTTCATCTTTACACATACAGTTTCAGGAAAAAATTGAAGCTTCAGTGTGGTCTTCACAGGTTAATAGTTTACTTTATTATTTTGTCTCTCCTTGTAAGAATTTGTCTCATTTCACTGTAAGCATTTTTATATTTGGGCAAACAGTGCTCATTGTGTCAATATGTATTTTACAAATGTCATCATGACAGTAGATTGTGCAAAGAAATATCTAACTATACTGTTCCATTGTAACTTTCTATGTGTCTTTTTTTGTGAAAGAACTTAGTTAATATGAATATTTTTAATCCTAATAAAGGGTTTTGGAAACTAGAAAACACCTTGATTGTGTCCATTTTTATACAAACCAGTAGCTTATCAGTAAGTTAGCAGGAGGATTTGTATCTGATTATGGTTTGATTAAAACATCCCATCTTTAAGTTTTGCTGAAATGCAATAGAACTATGACATGAGTGATGCTGTGTTAGAGGCCTTCAATCTATTCAAGAACCTTTGGCGCTCTGTCTTCACAATTGAGTTAGCTCACTGGAATTGCTGTCTATTCAATGGCTGAGAAATTGGGTTTTAAGCCTGAAGCGCTGCAAACATCTAGGAATGAGGAGCAAGTAAGAGAGCGAAAAAGGGTTGAAAATAAAAAGTTAATGAGTGCATCTTCTTCCTGTGCCCACACTACAACAAGTGCACATTTATTTCTTTTAAATGTGACTTTGAAGAAAGTTTTCAACAGCCATGTCAAAACCCAGAAGTCCCTTCGTTTGTCCAGCGCTGGTGCACAGTCATTAAATCTCAATAACATAACCAAAGGCTTATGCAGCCCATCTCTTCTCTATATGCAAAGCAGTGATTACTGGACAGGTTGTAAATTGTGTTATTTTCCTCATCTCGCAGAGAACTGCTCATTCGTGGAAAGGTAATTTGAACAGCCCTCAATTACAGAACTTGAGAGAGGAAATTGTACACTTCACTCTGCCAAAGTCCAAATGGTCCAACTTCTAGATGATGGGCAATCAAAGCTGTATTTATTTGATCATGTTTGGATCCAAGAGATGATTTAATTCTAGTATCAATCTCAATCAATATTTTGTATTTGACTGCTGATGCAAAGTATTGTGATGAGTACTTGCACTATGTTCTTTATTCAGAGTGGCTCGAATGCCAAGTATCCCTGCTGTATGGCTCTGCTCCCCTCGGTGACTCATGCTTGTCATTGTTCTGTTGCTTTGATCAGCCTGAGTCAATCTTCTTTGCATTTGCTGCCAGCCTTCACAGATTGGCTAGACTATGTGACACAGAGCCAAATTCAGAGACGGCTCTCCTTCACAAGCAAATACACTTGGAGATGACCCTAAATTTGGTTGTGTTGTCATTATGTCTAGAATGACGACCATATGGGTCCATATGGCCGTGCCTGTCTAAAGCACCATATGTTATCGGTGCAAGCAGGCTGTAGTTCTCATTTGAATAATAGTGGTATCCAAAACCGAGCCTTATGTTGCTGAATTCCATCGTGGTGCTTTAAAAGCTTCTTCATTCTTATGGAATTAGAGAAAGTATCAAAGCTTGTGGATTTCATAAGTGAGGCCCATCTGAATATGAATCAATCTCACATCCACTGTTTCCTATTTAGTTCATGTTGTGTTTCAAGTAGCCATATGCGGCATGCTTCCACTGATTGGTTTATGTCTGGGTGTTGTGCGTGAATGTTCTGCATTCATTCAGACAAAGAATGTAATGAAATCCACCAGATGCTACTAGAGAGCATCAAAAGAAAGCAACTCCTCTCTATTGCTTTCACATTGTTTATTTGACTGAATGGACACACGAGTTCTATTAGAACAGTGCGGACTGATGAAAATTGCTTGCAGACCTGGCTCCTCTACAGCAGAGCCCCACCCTTCCTATCCAGTCTCTGTCAGCTGGAGTTAAGGATAGCTACCAGCAGCTCCACAGCCCCCCCATCTGAAAACAAGACTCTTTCTTAAAGCAAAACACCAGGATGCTTTCAACTCCCTCCAGGCAATAAAGGGACACACAGAGCATTTTATATAGAGGTTACAAGGTTGCAATTCATTACAGTGCAGACAGGTAGACATACCAATTGCATGTCTGCAGTTTATTTAGCTGAGCAGAGTGGTGGCGATAATAAAAAAAGGAATGTATGCAGGATGTTCCATTCAAAGCTTGTAAGATGCTCCTTATACTGTAGAGTGGAATTCGGTAGAACATTTCCCCCATAGTTGGTTCAAATTGAAACATTGCTCAGGGTGTAATTATGGTAACAGAAGCAAAGAATCAGCATGTCTTATGTCACGATACATCCAATGAAGTTTACAAACGTAGGCCTACACCTTCCTTTAAGTCTAAGGTTTTATGTACCAGGACATGGTAAATAAATGATCTGGTCCTCACCAGGTCCTGAAATAAGGTAAATGCTGTAAACCTTTAGATGAACAACCCAGGACAAATTACAACTTGTCATTATTTATTTAACAAAACTAATCCAAAGTGTACAGTTTGTGGAAAATCTAAGTACGTAATGCTATTCAATAGTCTGTTGTACTACCTTCAGGAGCAGTAACTTCAGATAATCTCCTGCTGTATTATCCAGCTCTCTCACTAGTGGAGGAATTTTGGCCCACTCTTTTTTCTTTTTCTTTTTTATAATGTTACTTCAGGTCATTGAGGTTTGCAGCCATTCGGTTGTGCATGACTTTCTTCAGTTCTGCCACAGCACATGGATCGTGCTGAAATCTGGACTTTGACTGGCTATTCTGTTGTAGCTTTACTGTCTGTGCTTGGGTTTATTTTCCTGTAGCATGACCTAATTTTAGCCAAGCTTTAGCTGTCAGACAGATGGCCACACATTTGGCTTTGTGTAAAGTTCATAACTAACTCAGTGGTTATACAGTTCAAATCAAAACCCTTCAACCAAGGTTCTTGACAGCATATCAACAAAAAACAAGATCTACACTTCATTTTCATCTGTTAAAGAATATTTTTCCAGACGTTTTGTGGTTTGTTTCCGATAAAAAGTTCTGCAATGATAGCAAGCCTTCCAAATCAAGTCACACTTGATCAGTATTTCCACTTGAACTGTGATGAAGTTTGATATTCAACATTTTGACAAAGGCCTTAAGAGCCTGAGATGTAGCTCTTGTTTTTTTTCTAAATGTCATTTTACTATTGCAGTCTTTTTTGGGGTAAACTTACTGGGACGTCCACTGCTGGGAAGACTGGCAACTGTCTTGAATGTTTTCCACTTGTGAATAATTGTTCTCACTGCAGAATGATGGAATCCAAATTGTTTAAAAATGGCCTTGTAACCTTTCCTAAATAGATGTGCAGAAACAATTGCCCCTCTAACGTCTCCTCGTCATTGTGTTAACACACATCTGAAACACAAAACAACAATTTTTATTGAGATGCTTACACTCCATGGTGATCAATTGACCGAGATCATTTGATTAGCAGGACCTGCCAGGCACTTACCTTATTAATTTTAATTAATCCAATGAAAATGTACTTAGTTTATCACACACTGCGTCTGCTATTTGGATTCGTTTTTGTGAAATGAATAATAGCACGATGTGGTTGACATGTGCCCTTGTTTAATTGCTGTTATATTTCCTGATTTTAATTATTGCTGAAGAAACACATTATTTCTTATTAATTAAACCTTAGAATTACAAAAGGGTGTTCTTTCTTTTCACACAACTTTTTATTATTTCTATCAAACAGAAAAATCTGCAAAAACTAGTCCTCCATAGGATGATGCTTTAGTGTTTTAAGGAGAACAAGATGCCACCAGATTCAGATGATTAGAATAAATGTGAAGGTCAAGCTTCTTCCTGGAGTTACTTGGATGTTCCACATATTACAGCAATTTCAAGCAAATAGAGTTCTAGTCTCCCTTTCAGTTCAGCCTGAAGAGCATTGTGACTGAGACTACTCACAAACATGAATGTGTGAGATTGGTCTCACAGATATACTGTATATGAAATGAACATGACTTTTGGCCATCATGTTATAGAGGGATATATCATGTTTAAATAGCATGATGGGGCTAGTGAAAGTAACAATTCTCCATTCCAATGATTGAAGCATGTTAAGAAGTTGTGTCTCTACTTCATTTATCTGTCAGACCAGCTTTCTTGGTTGCCAGGGTAACAGATCTCATACCAAACAGCAGATACTGTATGTACATGCATGGCAATAATAACAAATATAATAACAAGATTATATTCACATCATAGTGATTAAATGAGTAGCAAATACAACATTCCACACTCCTTTCATGTGACAGAGCATAATTTGAGGAATAGGTCAAGCCTATTTTGCCTTTCCCTAAGACAATGTGATTCTGTGCTCATTTATTCAGTGCTTTTGATTATATTCATATCTTTAAAAACTCAGCACTTTATATGGGGGGTGAAACTATATAGCTGTATATCTAAACATATTGAATGAATGCAATATGCAAACATTATCAAATCTGACATAAATCAGTGTGTTTCTTTTCATTTTCAACTACATGCATGCAAGTGAATCAATTCTTCACTAATTTGATTTTTTGTTAATTATTGCATTTATTGATTTTTTTTCATTCTCTCACTCTCTACATAATTCTACATGATGTTTTGTAGTCTGCTTTTTTTATTTGTATTTTTTCTTTTAGATATTTCACTGAATATATCCATACAACTAATTATGTTATTTTTACTTTATTTGATATATTCATTATCTATAGAAACACTTTGGTGATCTCTCCCTTTTTCATGGTGGTATATGTCACCATGTGAGTGGAAAATGTTTCATACTGAGGGGACCACTTGTATATATTTGAGCTTTCATAAATACACTGAGCAGAAGGAGATGAATACAAACACAAGGACTGTTGTACACAGTCAGATTCTTGGTTTCTAACTAGCCTGCAGCAAGTTTGTATTTGACATACAGAACGTTTGAGTTTAATTACTACAGTCAAGAGTTTTGGCTTGTTTGCTGGTATAGACACTCACTGCTGTTTCACAATTTTAATGCAAATACCTGCTGTTTACTCTTTTTTTATTGATATATTAACATGAAAAATCAACATTCACGTGTGTACAAAATATAAACATTTTTCAAGCTAACTTAACTGATTTTTCCCCTTCCTGCAAGCTCAGTGCTGCAGATGGATGCTATCAATCGAGCCTGAGACGGACAACATAAACATTTCAACTTAAATAAATCCACAGCTACCCTTTGACTACAAACTTTGCCTTTGAAAAATGTCATTGGTTCTTCTGACAAAGTTGTCACAGGTCAAGTTGTATTTCAAATGGGTACTGAGGCAGGCTGCACTGGAGGTGAAATTAAAGGGCAAACCAGCAGAGCATTAAAGAGGAGCTGTGAAAACCAAACTTGGAGTATTGCTTCACAGCTGTCATGTGAAGGGACATAAAGTACACTCTCTGCCTCCTTCAAAAAGGCTGCTGAAGGTAAATAATTCAGAAAGCAAGCCCGGGTATACATTGGTGGGAGATCTGCAAGCTCTGACTTTCTGTATGTTTTGTTCAAACTATGTCTAAAATCAAAAAGAAAAAATAAATGTAGCATTTCTCAGTTGAGAATTAGATATTTCTTTGTGTCTCCTAACAGACTTTGTAAAAAGAGCTGTAGTTTGATGAGGTCTTGTTAAGGTAGGTCCAAAAGCCTTGAGGTAAAATTAAAGAGAATGAGCAGCACAGCAAAGATTCTTCTCTAACTTGGTAAAAAGCACACAGTTAGGTGAAACCTTGGCTCAGTATTGAAACATATCACTCGGTTATGATACAATCTGATGTGGAATCAATCCTCTCTTCCTTTTGGGTTTTTCTTATCCTTTTTTCAGAACCAGTAGGTATGCGTTTAGTGTGTTTGTTTTTAGTTTTATTCTGCTCTTTTCCATCTTCTTTTTTGTTTTTGTTTTTTAAATTGAATCTTTTAATAAAATCTCCACAGACTGGTTGTAAATCTTGAATATTATGGCCTTATTAAAAGCCAGGAAAATTAATATAAAATGTATGAAAGATTGACTGAGTTCTAATACAAAAAACATCTGGAACACCACCATCTTACCACAAACCCACTGAAGGAAAAAAAAAGAAAAAAGCACCGCCTCTGAATTGAGGATGGCCGCTAAAACACAGGCTAAAGGATGACATCTAAAGGAAGTACTGTTACTGTATATAACAGAATTTGGAAACAAGGACAAATCCTATCTAGGAGATCATGATTGCAGCAACAGGAGGGGGGGAGGAATGGTCCAAGGTGACCCATCTATGCAACAGCTCTGTTTCCATTAAACCAAAAACACTTGAAACTACTCTGCTGAATCAAAATTGAATTTTCTCCACTCTCATACTCTCCATATCAGCAACAATGCATTATCCCCGCAAGGTCAGCCAGGTCATGTAGCTCAGGCCTCCAACGATTTACTTCAGAGTGATTTTATTTCGACACTGCTGATTGGCTAGTTGAGGTGACTGATCAAACGTTAAACACTGAATACCATTAAAGTCTTGTAAGTGAGAACTCTGCTTGTCCATCGCTTTTTCCATTTCATTTGCTGAGTATTTAGCTGAATATACAGTTTTGCTGAAGTCAATTTAGAAGCAAATTGGGTTTAAAAGCAGAAGTTAGTGCACAGCATATTTACAAAGTAGAGAGCCAGGTTATAGCTTGAGTAGATAGAGTAGATTGTGTTGTTGCATTATAAAGTATCAGCTTTTCAAGAACAAAGTTGCACTTTGTAATTTGTGACAAAAGATTTACAATACAAGAGTTTTACCTGCATTGCTGTATAGCAGTGTTGAAGTCTTACACATAACCATGGCATTTTCCAGACAAGGAGGGGGTGGCACATGAAAGTGCATTTATCCGCAACAAGTAATTCTCTTGAGAATTCATGCAAGTGTCATTGCTGTAAGGGAAATTAAAGTTTCATTGTTTTATTGTCATACAACTAAAGTAATTTTAGCAATATATTGTGATTCTTTTTATGACATTTGGTCTAACATTGAAAATGATGGATTTCAGTAGAGCTTTCTGTTATGTCAGGATCAGATTTTAATTGTTGTAGAAGGATTCACTGCGGTTTTTCCATTTAGGATTTGGATTTGCTTTTAAAAGATGTAACTTAGAGAAGAAGAAGAATGTGAATGTAGACATAAATTAGAATAATAATTTTAAAAAATATATTTTATATATATATGTGTGTGTGTGAAGATTTACTTCAATAGTGAATGAAACCCCTACTAGTTCTATAAGCAAAATGATATTTGAAATGATGTAATTAGTGTAGTCAGTATATTAAATGCCTGCCCGATGAGTAAAAATAAACCTTCTCTTTGTATTTCTGCCAGTTAAGAAACACATAATTAATGCTATAACACCTAAAAATCTACAAGCCTTGCAAGATACATTATAACAGCATTCCAGCTTTCCTTCAGACTAATGAAAACATAGCAGAAGACAACTTTTATCCCCAAAAATGCAAACCAAACTCATTCAAGCAATATTGTACTTAATAGTTTCCCAGCAATACACAACTTTGAAGAATAATTGATGAACTGCACGAGATTTAAGGAGATTACACAGATTCACATATGTACAGAGACTCCTTCATTTATTAGAAAGATTAGTCAGATTAATCAGATTACGCCGTCTGGATGCAACACAGTCTGAACATTACGGGGCATATGTTGCCAAAATTAAGAACTACAGTTAGATAAACAATACAGAAAAATGTTTTTATTGTTTTTTTAATTGCCTTCTTCTGGCCTTAAATTTCAGTGCCTACTTAATTCACACAGTTATCTGGCTCAAGGCTAAATTCACCAGCACTTTTGTACTTTGATGTGAAGTAATTAAAAAAAAGAAAAAAGTAACACTTGAGGGAAATCTGTTTTGAATAATGATGACAAAATAAACAGAATGATAAATGGAGGAGTGATTGATTCCCTAGTGTGTTAGGAAAAGGAGGATCCTATTCATGCCTGACCATGTGTTGACTGTGTGTCTTTAATTAGGAGAGTGTGGATTAAACTGATAGAGGCCAGAGTGGGAAAAGACATGGGTGTCATTAGGATAATCAGAGCACTAAATGAGGTTTTGATGCAGTGTGTCCGACAGGTGTAGTGGCAAGATAGGGGACGGAAAGGTTTCTCCAGCATGCTCCAGCTGTGTTTACACTCTTTGTGTGGAACAAAGGAGCCTTGTCATATTCACCATGATTGATGCGGCTGTAGAAGAATAGTTAGAGCATATTTACATGAAACACTGGTGGGAGGACTAGCACCAGAACACTGGTTTTTGTGTTGCCATTATTTGTCCTACACACTTCACAGCGGAGAGCTTAGGCAGGCACGCTGCCGCACAAAAGGTCATCTACAACAGTTTTCTATGTGGTGAAATGGTTTTACATTTCCAGGCATACTTCCCCACCATGAACACTCTGCTCAAAACATACCAGCACGGACACCCTACCCTCGTATTTGCACCAGCTTCGTATCCTTTTGAAATTTTTAACAAATTCTGAAGTTCAGAAGAGAAATCACGTCAACATGCTTGACACTGAAAAGCTTTTTTCAAAAAAAAAAAAAAAAAAGCCAATAATGGTGCTCTTGACTGATCATTTAGCAGATCTCATCGGCAGCTCCTTTTAAAACATTAAGCAGCTCTGTTTCATTCTGAGGGCTTCGGATGATCCCAGTGAGTTTAGGCTGATTTGAAGAACAATGAAGTGGATGTGCTGTTCTATAGACTGAATAATGAGGTTGTGTGCTTCAGAGAGCAGCCTTCTCCCCCTCCCCTTCTCTCTCTCGCTCTCACACACACACACACGCACACACACACACACAAACGCATGCATGCACGCACGCACACACAAAGACACCATCCCCCATCCTCCTCCCCTTTTTTGATGAAGCTGATATATGCATAAGCAACGCTTTCATGGGGTGCCAAGTATTGCTGGGTTAGAGGCTCAATGTCCTCTCCACATCTATGCTGTGATTACTTACATCATAATATCACCACCTGAAATACAGATAACATACTTGCTGTAATTTCTGGTTAAACAGCTTGTTTTAGCCGGCCTCATTTTGTTTCCTTTTGGTATGTTGCCACAGTATGTGTTGACTACTCAGAGACTGTCAAAAAAATGTTAACCTTTCTGGTACAATAGAGGTACACTAGCCCCTGGCTTCTGACTGAGAAAGGGCATTCTTTCTGTTTTAATGGCTGCCAAACCACATAGGGAATATGATTCATGTAGAGCAGAGCATAGTTATGGCAGAATGTTGTCTCTCTCCAGCTCTGAAATACCATGGCCTTGACTTGATTCCCATGGCTATAATTAGATACTGCGATTCTGAACCCAAGGTGAATCACTGTCTTAAACATCTCATTCTCCTGTTGGATATCAAAAGCTTCATCTCCCTCCTTCGCTCACTTCATTTGGTGATAATCAAAATGAGCACTGCAAACTAGTCCTGCTGTGTTATTGTTGCATGAGTCTTGGAGGCTCAATGAATCAGGGTTTGGGTTTTTTCTTTCCTTTTTCCTTTTTTTTTCCAGACCGCAGCACACTTCTCCATATGCAGAGGAGCTCTGCTGCTTCATTACACTGAGGTTAAGGCCTGGAAGGGTTACGAACAGTCTTAATCAAACTAATGACTGGTCAATAATGACCACAGATTTTTTTTCCCCCCAGATATGTTTGTAGTAGTATCAATAAACTATTGGCTGTGATGTTGAATCTCAGCCAAATGTTATTGTTCATTGTACATCCATTGTGGTGTGTTTTAAAAGCGAGGTCAATGTCAAAGCCTCATTGCACACAAATGAGAATATCTCCTTACATTCATGCCTCAGTGCATATGAATAGATACATAAGTAAGCCAAATGAAACTAAGCAGATATCCCAGCAGAGTGTTTGAGTTGTGTTGATAGACTTCCTCTTAATGTGTACTCTTTGTATACGTGTACAAGCTGACATGTTTTCGTGGTATGAATGTAATATTTCTGATACTATACCCGTGATTGTGTATGATTTGTATTGGTAGTGTCACTGCTCTGCCTGTATGTGCATGTGTGTGACAGAGAGATATTACAAAAAGAAGAGAAAAAAAAACACTGTATTAATAGCATACTTATTCAACTGCTTGGAGATTTAAAAGGGGATTACAAGGTTTCTCTCCAGAGATGAATTTGCTCCATTTAAACAAAACTCAGCTCAAATCCAGGAGGTAGGCCTGCATGGCGCTGATCAGCTGTTTAAGGTGCAGTTTATGGAGGCTTAAAACTCTTTAATTGACGCTGTCTCGTGGAGTTGCACCGAGGGTCTCCAGAGTAATCAGTATGCATTAAATCTCATCTCTCTTTGTGAATATTAGCCTTTTGATAGAAGACAAAGGGAACAAAAAAGAGATGTGGGATCCCTACACACAAATGCTGTGATTTAAAATGAGAGAAACACAGATTATTGTGATACAAAGGCTTTTGGCTTCAGGTATAATTACTTACAGCATGTTTGTCAGCCAGTGATTTCATATGTTCTGATTAAAACATGCACTTCATGTAACTTCCTTCTTTGGGCAGGGGGAAATGTCTTCCCTAAATGAAATATTTCAAACAGGCTCTCTTTATTCCCGCTGTATGCACATGAATACTGTATGAGCATGTTTTACTTGAAGAGCACGGAGAGAATGAATCTGTGATTAACAGAAGAATAATGGAAGTGTAATAGAAATTACATTTTGAACATTCATAATCTGCTTCCTCTCTCTTTGTTCAAATATAAATGCTTCAGGCTCCAATTTTCGTTTTCACTTTGAATAATGAGACGGTAAATTGAAGTGCATAGCTGGCTGCGAGAAGGAGAACTTTCAAGTTCAGCTGGGATGTGTTCTGACCTTGCTCCTTTTTTTCTTTTTGGTCTAAAATTCATCTGATGCAGTCAAAGAGGGATTCAGAAATGCAGTATGATCAAAGTTAAATTGCCATTTGACTCCTGTAAACCGCAGCATCTCTGCCATTGGTAGGTGATACGTGCAGTATATACTGCTGTTCACATGATAGGGGGGGGGGGGTATATGTGTGATCCATCATCCTGTGCACATAATAATCAGGTCTTTTTCTCCTCCTGCTCGCTGCTACTGATGCATGGAGACGATGACATTGTGCTGTATCTTAAAAGGGAGGGGTGTATGAGAGGAATCAGATGGGGTTTTGCATGTCACTCATGCCACATGTGATAGGGGGGGTTTTAGAACTAATGTGGAAAATGGGGGCAGAAACCCCTTGAATTTGAATAGAGGAATCAATTTGAATGTAGGAGTGAAGATCTGTGATGACATGGTCAGACACCATGTTTGACACATACAATAAACCCCTCACCCTTTAGAGTCCAAATGTGTCATATTTGAGTGATTTTATCTAGTTATTTAAAATAGGAGCTGAATATTTCTGACACTGACTACTATATGGAACAAAACTGAAGGGAAATTCCACTATTCCAAAAGACGTTTACATTCCTTTTGCCCTCTGAGCTCAGAGAAGTAGCATCGCTTCAGTTAGTTAAAGCCCTGTAAGTGGCATTCATAGAAATAAACCAAGTTAAATAACCCTCAGATCAATAACATAATATGACAAGTTAAACTATGTCTTTATTTAAGCAAAAATGCACCTCATTCCTAAGTTGCTTGTAAACTCAAGAACCATCTTTAGTAGCAATAACGTGAAGCAGTTATTTAGTCTCTCACATTGTTGTGGAGGAATTCTGGTCCACTCTTTTACAACATTGCCTCACTTCATGGAAAGATGTTTATATTTGCATGGCTCTAAAGATCCAGCTAAAGACCCGGCTCTCTAAAGATTCAGTCAGATGGATTTCTGGACTTTGACTGGGTCATTAAAACACCTTCATTCTTTTCTTTCTTAAAGATTTGGTGGTTGCATGACCAAATTTTTAACAAGATGTATCTGTTGGACAGATGGCCTTGATATAGTATTCTGGTATACAAAAGAGTTCATGGTCAAGTCAATAATGACTGTAGGCAAGATGTTCAAGTTCTGTGCCCCCCCCTCATTGCCATGTTCTTTTTAAAGAGAGAAGATGCTAAATCTTGGCTGTCCTTCCAAACAAACCATATTTGTGCAGTCTTTTACATTAACATTGTATGCACTATAATGTGGCTATTTTGGCTTTTTGGTCATTTCCCTGAGCTTTGTGCAGTCTGGCATTGAGGTGAATGTACTGTTGAATCCAGTCCTGGGAAGATTGGCTGGTGTGAATGTTTTCTTCTTGTGAAGAGTCTTTCTCACTATAGAATGATGGAAATGACCTTATAACCCTCCCCAGACGCATGGGCAGCAACAGTTGCTTCTCTAAGATCGTTGCTGATGTCTTTCCCCCTTTGTTTTGTGTTAAAATACACGGCAAAACTTCTGCTTTTACAGAGGCGCTTGACTAATACTCACACCTGCTGATGATTTACATTATTAGTCAAGCGCCTGTGATTAGCAGCACCTGACCATTTACCCTCTTAATGCCTTTGCTGCTTCTGCATTTTTGCTTCGTTTATGTTAATTAATATCACAGTGGAATATGTAAAGAGTTGCTGTTCATCTCATGCTTTTTAAACCTAATTTTAAGACTTGGTAAAAAGCAAACCATTATTTGTTACTTCCTGATAAGAAAAACCTTAAAATTAAAAAGTGTTTAAGATTAAAAGCGGTTGTGCTTGAACTCACATATTTTTGTCCCATGTGTACACATAGTAGGAACAAAATATACAAAAAGTTATGCCTATTCTGCTTTGCAGTGTGCTGCCATACACACAAAAACTGTAGATCTGACCCGCATCTCCACCGACAAATTCATTTTGAGTGCTTTGAACCAGCAGTGCTGTTTATATTCCCAGCAGTAATAGTGTTTCGCAGACTTCATTTATGCAGTGAAATGGTATTATCTGCAGAAGTTATTATATAAACAACACATAATTTAACTATCTCCCAGGGTCACACTCAGTAATTTTCCTAACCTCAAACAGTATAAATCCATGCAAGTGGTTTTTATTCTGATTCTTTTGTGATATAAATTGCCTCGACCGATGTATTCATACTTCATTGTGAGATGTATTTTTCAGATAAACTAAATCAAGCAACAAAAGAGCTTTTGGCTACAGAACATTGGATTTACTGATCCAGTAATAGGTACCATAAATTCTGGCTTACATGCAGCAGTGACAAATGGTACATCAGATAGGAAATTTCCTTTGGGACTTTCCTCCTTGTCTAGAAATGGTTTCTACATGAAACTAGTATTTACTCTGCAAAGTGAAAAGGTAGGCTGACAGAGGGAAGATATACCACACTGCATTCTTCATTACAGACATATTATTAGAGTTGCAGCTACAGCATGATGTGGGCAGATCTGCTCATTGAAAGTGTTTGTGACAACAAAGCTGTTAAGGGAGCAAAGCTACAGATTGAGTTTAAGAAAAAAATGTGATGTTTCAGGAATCTTAGACACAAACAAGTTGACAGATCAAAGGGATTGACTTTCCACAGAGATCAAAGCTGGTTAAATTTGTGAATGATGAGACAGTATAAGCCACACAGCTATTTTTAGCAACATAGAAATCAGAGCCTGATTTGAGTTAAATGATAAAGTATGGCATAGTAATAGTTTTCTGTCAGTCCGTTGTGTTACTTACACATTTTAACATTTCTTAGTTGCAGCTGCTTATAGAAATTCTCAGCCTTTCCAGTAAATTGATGAAAAAATAAATAAATCCCCTTACATCAGTGAATTCTCATGAGGTCAAGGAAAGATGGAAGAGGGAATTTGTAAGGACAACCACTTTGCAAACAGAATCCAATCTTACTTAAACTGCTGTGATGAGGGTTTGGTGCTGTCAAACTACAGCTGTCACAAAGATATACTGCAGGAAGTGCATTAGATACTCTGGCCTCTAAATTTAAACCATCTTAATTCATGCAAGGCTATATAACACATTTTATGTTATTTAAAGTTTCGTATCCTTACCATGTATGGTAATTCAAAACCTTGAAAAGGAAAGAAAAGGCCACACACAAAAAAGATGTCATAGGCTGCTCTGACTGCCCCTCTTGTTCTCATATTCATCTAAACAAATGCTATTTAGGCTGACAGTACAAAATAAATAGAGCATTGTGATTGATGTTGTGGCCACGAGGAATTGTAGGACGTTATGGTCCCCTTTCCTTTTCCTTTTATAAAGAATTGTTCAGCATTTCTTAAAAGCAGGGGTGGAGCCAAGGGGTGGCCATCCCTTACACCCATAACCAACGGGCTATTAAGTCCTCCAGAGGGTTTCTAATTTACTCACAGATATGGAGTAGCATCTTAAAAGTCCTTTTTCTAAACAAACAATCAATCATACTTTAATTGTAAACTTAAGATAATGCAGAATGCTTTTCATAATTAGGTGATTGTGTTGTGTCTAGAATTATCAACATATTCTTTATTGAAACAAAATATATATTTTTTTGTATTAACAATTTTTGTCTTAGTAACTTATGTTGGTCTAATTGAATAAATAAATGAACAACACGAATATAAGTAAACCCCATAGTGTTTCATTCAGCAACAGATGTAAAATTAGCTCCACCCACTCAATCACAATGAACCCAAGCATTAATAATTACGTTCAATCAACTGTAGCAGATTATGTTGGCCCGACCCAAAAATATTCATTTGAAAAAAGACTGAAAGAAATATCGACAAGCTATGATTGTTTTCTGAATTAATAATAATGTTTAGATCTCATATATCTTGTATATTACAAAAAAGCAATTCTAATTTTCTAAAATGATAAACTACTATAACAGTATCATAAATAAAATAACTTGGAATTATATGAAACTAAGAATACTTATTATTAATGTACATTCAGACCACATGAGACACAAGATAAACAGATAAACCACAGTGAAACAGAGATGAAAACAAATCAATAAATCAATAGACAAATAACAAAAGTGAACAATGTATATCTTTAGTTATTTAATGCACTTAAATAGAAATTTCTATTTCTATCATTAGTGAAAGCGTGACATTAGAAACTGCTCCTGATCTCAATTGATTAGTTACATGAACACTGTTTACTTCTATATGACAGTCATGTGTGTATATTTACATAATAATGACTAAAAACATCAACTATTAACCCAACATTTTTGTGCTGCAAAAGAAAACATAGATGAAACATCAGTTTCTGTGCCACCACATTGAGAGGTATTGTGTTAGCCTGGCCACCCCATAAACATTTCCTCGATCCACCATCACCTAAAGGCAATAATAAAAGAAATACTGAAGCTTTTCTACTTATTGTTTAAAGGATTCGATCAGTATTTTTTTCATTGCTGCCACTAAGATACTTGCAGGTCATTTCACTCAGTGAGGGACCTTCTTAAGCAAAGAAGATGATTTGACTCGAAACGATAAATGTCTTCCCCCAACTGTATAAATTCAAAGCCACAAAGAAGCGTCAGTCAATCCTCGGTGACCCCGGTCACCTCCTGCTCAATGAGTTCAACTGGTTTCCATCTGGATGCAGGAATAATCTGCCAAAATGCAGGACCAACAGATTTAAGAGCTCATTTGGTCCTGTTGCTGTTGATTTGAATTGTATCACACAGTTCTGTTTTTTTTCTTCTACATGCAACTATTTCTAGTGTCGGCTAAGAAACAACCTGGTTCTCTGGAATAAGAGACATTGTGTTGTCTATTATCCATTTAAACAACTAATATGACAACTAGCAGACAACGAGACCCAAACAAGAAGTGACTAAGAAGAAATATATACTAGCTCCAAAAAGGACCATGATGAATGGAGAAATAGGGATGCAAAGTGATCATATAGGTAATCATTGCAAATCATAAACAAAATAGAAAGATAAACATATGTGTTTAATCACACACTGCATATCTCCCTTGCATATGGAAAACTCTTCATTTAGACCAACCTAACAAACCTTGTTACAGCTGATAAGCTTTAATCATTTTATAGGGGTTTAGTGAACACCAATAAGCTCTTTAAATATTTTTTTTTTCTAAATTAGACTGTGCCTAAATTAGACCCAATAGAACTGTAGGCTTCCTTTAATTGATCAAATACTCTTCAATAATGTCTCCTCAGCATCTGCCTCTGACCCAGTTTCGTTCTTGCCAGCAAAGCAGTAAAGCAAGGCTGACCACATTTAACCAAAGGAGTAATCCTTTCTCTAACATTTGCTACTCCCTTCCCCACATTTGTGGTGTTCATAACATATCTGTGTTGTTAAGCAAATCCTGTCTAAACTAAGACTCCCTGCTTCACTTTATAGCCTTGATTATTTCAGGCTGGTGAGTCAAGAGGAGCAAGCTGACCTATATCCCTGCATCAGATTTGCATCATTGTGGGAGTGGTTTTACGGTACATTTAGCATGGCTCCTGACAGCCAAAAATACATCTGTTTCTGGAGAGACAGGAGATGCTGCCTGTTTGACTTTGTGTTTTTTCTATGTAGCACTAAAGGTATTGTTTCCTCAAAGACAGACAGCCCCAGCCAAATAACCTGACAAACAATGCATATTCCCCCGCTATGTCAAACATTGCACCATCTTAGTGCTTCACTGCAGGACGACAGTTGATGCAAGCCAAAACGAAAGTGTCTCTGAAATTTTCAAGTTGCATTTCAGTTTGTGTTTGGCTTCAGATGTTCCTGAGGCAAACTGGGAAATGTGTTAGCAACTGACTCACTTCACCATTACTGTCTTCATAATGTTATTCCACTTTTTTATGAGCCTGTTGACCTGACAGAGCCTTGGTGGAAAATGTGAAGCCTCCAGGGTGAGATCGCCTTGCATAAGCACATTTCCCATTAGAACAGCACTGAGGGGCAAGAGGAATTTGAACGAGTGTCCTATCCATATGCAATACAAGCACTCCTGGAAAATATGGCAAAACCAGAATGGTCAATACGGCCACACAATGAGTAATGCTGGTTTGCATGCACAAACAGGAAAAGAAATGTGTGAAAGATTTGAAATGAAGCTAAAGTAACTATGATGAATCTTTGTGTTAAACTTTGAAATGAAAACTTGGACACTGTGTGGCTCTTTCCAGCCCCCCTCTCTCTGCCCTTCTCCATTTATTTCATCATGGTTAATTGAACAGAATAGTTTAGTATGCAATTAATTATGATGTGCTGAGATGATGTATGGACCTGACAGGGCATTGTGGGTAATAATAGCAGAGATTTATTTACTGGCTCTGTGCAGGTTCCTCTCAACCCTGCAAAATTAATACAGTTTCTATGATTCAAATTACGGAAGAAAATAGGAAGGAAATTGTATCAGACGCAAACATACACAACACACTCGGGATCGCACACACTCAAAGGCAAACAAATGGATTAACAGGCATGCATAAACACACTCTCTCACACACTTAAGCACACACAAAATCAATGTTGTTCTTGTAGGAAAATTGTAAATGTAAAACGGCAGAAATGAATCATGCTAATGGCATCGCTGACAGCTGTGTTCAATATTATGATTTCAAACCCCCCAAAGATTGATTACATAACCTCTTCTTTATTTACTTGGTGGAGGAAAATATATTACTCTGCAGTGTTTTTGGGATAAACATTAACTTCAGGGGAAAAAAAATTGTACAGTCCCGATGTAAGCAAAGCAGGAAAGAGATGCATCAAAGCTGCTATATGGTGAATTAAAAAGATTTGTTCTAGTTTCTTTGTACAAAAGTGTAATCACAAGTTATGAGGAAAATAACCTTTTGAAGCTGGAGATTGGTATAAGCACCATTAAAAGATTCTGACGATCTTTCCAGCTTCAAATGGCTTCAAAGGATGTGGTTTTATTCATTGAGGAAGAGCAGTATTTCTTTTGATAAATGGCAAATGCCTTTTTTTTTTTTTTTTTTTTTTTAAATGTTCAGAGCTCTTTTCCAAACCTGGGAGCCTCAAATGCTCTTGAACATTCTGTATAGTCTGTGGACAGATAAAACTATGTCAGTAAATGCACATGTTCATTAAAAATTAAGATCATTAAAATGAATATGCATTATTTTTCTTTAATACAATCAAACATTAATTATAATTGCATTTGTGTTCAAGGAAGGGTTTTAGGAATTACAGCAATTGCAATAATGTGAGAAAGAAAACACTTAATTCTAAGGTTTAATATATCATAATATACTAGAAAAAATAATCTGGTCTTCAAACAGGTTACAACCTGAAATGAACGACCCATGACATATTATACTATGTCAGTATTTACTGAACAAAAACTAATTCTCTTTTCACATATCAGTTGCGCCTTAAGAGGCCAAAAAAACATGTCCTTGTTAACACTGTTCCTCTTTGGTATTTCACACATGCCAAATAAGGCAGTTAAAAGACCTTAAGTCAAAATGCAGAAGCGGCGTGTGAAAAACTAAGACCACCCTTTGTTAACTGATCATCGGCAGGTGTGAGCACCTCTACAAAAGCAGAAGTTTAGATGGCTTTGCTCTCCGGTGTGTGTTATCACAATACCAATGAGGAACAACACCAGCAAAGAAGCATCTGTTGGTTTCCATTAATCTGTGAAGGGCTATAAGGCCATTTCCAAACAATTCGGAGTCCATCATTCTGCAGTGTGAAAGGTCAGAGATGTTACAAATAAAACCCTAAAGTTACATATTGTGTACTGCAGGCCTCATGTTGCATAAAAGTTAAATTTCATGACAGTACAGTTAGAAAAAGACTGAAATAGTATGGTTTGCTTGCAAAGGTTGCCAAGATGATGCATTTTTCCCTTAAAAAAAAGGTGGCGCCACGGTCTGACAAGTTGGATCTGCACAAACCACAAGACTTACCTTTAGATAGACAAGAACACATAGTGGAGATGCTTGATCATAAAACAAAAAAATGAAACAAAATATCAGCACCAACACCTCATACCAACTGTCAAGCACAGAGGCGGAGGGGTGACTTGGGCTTGTTCTGCAACCACAGGACCTCGGCGTCTTACAATCATATGTATAGTAAAGTATTTTTGAGTAAAATGAGTCTATCTGTCCAAAAAGCTTAGTCTTGGCCAAAATTTGGTCATGAAATAGGACAATGGTCTCAAGCACATCACTAAATGTAAAACAGACTGAATGAGAAATAAAGAAAGTGTTGCAATGATTCGGAGTCCACACATGAATGCAACAGACCATCTTGGGCTGCAAAAACAAAACAAACCTATCATAGAGATACTGGAACACGAGAAGTGGCCAGATGAGCAGTTTGGTCCAACAACAACGGTGGTGAATATGCAGAATCCTCTTCATGTTACAAGAGAAAAAAACTTTCACAATATAATACTATAAAGGGAAGACTTCACTAAAAAAAACTCTCAAGAGAAAATGCAAGAAATTTTTTTTTCTGCAGCCAGAGCTTTTCTAAACCAGTATATTTTGCACAAATGAAACAAAGCTGTTATCAGCTGATATCAATCCAATCAGCCATCATACCAGTCAGAAACGCTGAGTCTTAAGGTTGGAAAATTACATAGTGTGACTTTAATCTGGCTTTCCTTACAGTTCATTTTTAACCTGACCTCAGCGGTTAGCTTCATTTAGCAGTGGATGGTCAAAACCTTTTAAGTTACGGTAAATTTTTTATAGAGTTTAAACATAGTTTAGATTGTGTATCTACAATTTATATTGTGTTAAAATGCTATGTGCTGTATTTCCTCTACCTTTCAGTCCACCTGTCGGGCTTCCTGAGCTTATGTCTGAGTGAATGACAAGTTACTGAT
This sequence comes from Leptatherina wallacei, assembly GCA_028567055.1. Classification (NCBI taxonomy): domain Eukaryota; kingdom Metazoa; phylum Chordata; class Actinopteri; order Atheriniformes; family Atherinidae; genus Leptatherina; species Leptatherina wallacei. The sequence goes on from JAOXYM010000001.1 coordinate 28,724,123, forward strand.
GTTGGCAATTTTCTCTGTAAACAGAAAGAAGAGATTGTGTGGATGTGTTCTTTTGTTGTGAATCAATCAGAAAATAAAGTGTCAGTCCTCTGGTTTACAACTTTGCTCTGAGGTTGAAGTCATGCAGCCCATGCTACCTGAAAAGACAACGCTTGAACACATCTGCCGGGAGGAAGGGCCAAATCAGAGTGTTGCATTAATAAACAGTCACTGGCGGTTTGCTGACCTATAAACATGATGAAGTGTTAAAAATATATAATTAAACCCTGTAGCCTGTAACATTGTTTTATTCCGTGAATGTTTATTTTCCATTCTTCTAGAAATTGGTCGTGTAAAAAACTGGACTAAAAAAATTACTAAAAAGCAGCCAATGTGCAAAAACTTCAAAGAACCACTAATCAAGTTCACTTTGAAAGATTACAAGAAATGTTGACTCTTTGGAAGGAAAATATAAAAGATTAAATGTGGCTCAAGACTTTTGCACAGTTCTATAACTGTCTCAGACTGCAGGTTTTCTTGTGGTTCCTAGAGTTTGTAAAAGCAGAATGGAAGATAATAGCTTCATTTATTAGGCCTTTTTCTTACGGAGCCACTTCCCAATATGGGTTAAGGACGCCGACACATCTGTACCTTTAAAGGAGTCATCACCCGGAAATTGCACTTTTTCAAGTTAAAACATGTGTATCGGTGTTGGGGCGGTATATTAAC
>JAOXYM010000001.1:28741681-28755682 GCA_028567055.1 Leptatherina wallacei
AAAAGAAATGTGGAATTCTACCATCTGAAGCCTGCAAAGTGTCTGATTCCTCCATGCGCACACATCGTCTTGCCACATCTTACAGTATAGAAATACAATATACATTCTTTCTAGCAACTGAATGAAGCTGATGAGGGGTGTTCAAGTGCAGAGATACAAGAGTAAAAACAGCAAGGGCGATTCTTTTCACTGTTGGATCTCTTTAGTTTGGTGTGTCGGGGCCATAAAACTTAATGTTTGTTAAAGAAACATTACTGAATAATTGAATTGATGGAAAAAAAAACACTTATCTCTCAAGACAAAAGGTCTTTGTGTGAAAAGAATTTTAGTTAAAAAGTGCAGGGATCATACTCAAACTTACAGTTGAGGCGAATAACATTGATTATGCTCTAATATAATGTTCTGCTTGGTATTGTTTGGTTTAAGCATTCACAACTTTCAATATGTCAAACACTATTGGGCCATATCATTAAAACCACTGGCACATAAAGTAGTGCTGCTTTTCTTACAACAGTGCAATATTCTGCTGTGAAAACCAGCATGTGTATGTTTGCAGACCAGCCCTAACCCAACAACAAGGCAAATTGAAGTGAGTCCCCTCCTCCCACAGAAAACTCCTCAGATCCCAGTCTATTGGAATCTGATAGAATCAGCTGGAAGCAAGCCTGACCCACAAAGATCCAACACCACATCTCACAGGGCCCACAGGATATATTCCTGACTGAGCAGAACTCTACGGACAATATGAGGAGGACCCACTCAATATTGGGAGTGTGGTCATAATTTTATGGTTAATTTGCGTATACCACCCGTCTAAATATTGTTGCAGACCACTGATGCATAAATCCCCAACGACAAGACTCCCTGACAGCAGCAGCCCCCCCAACCAAAACAGTGATTCTGCCACGCTGCATAATCTGCTTGATGAGGGGCTTGATGAACATGATAAAGAGACCAGAGTTGACCCATCCTCCAAACACCAGATTCCAATCCGACTTAGCGTCTTGGACATGCACCAGAGGAAGACTAATCCATGGGACTACCACCTCACAGCCTAAAGGACATAAGGAATCTGCAACCAACATGTGGATAATACAAGACATTCAGTTGCTCTCTGTTTGTTACATGACAGGTTAAAACTATTTTGGCAGCTTGGGAGGAAACAACACAATGGCTAGCAGGTGGACTAATATTGTGCCTAATTGTTGTAAATGAATCATCCACTGAACAATAACACCTGCATCCATAAGCAAGCTTATATAACCATGGTGACAGCTGTACCCTCAAAATGCTCGGAGGTTAAAAAGGCCAAAACAATCTCTTCAGAAAACTAGATGAAAATACTTCAAGTTTTAGTTGTGAAGCGATTTTAAACTAACGATAAGAACTAAAATGTGACGACAGGAATACAAATTTTCATTAAAAAACAAAAACAACATTTAAAGCAGCATCATGAGCCAATTCAAGTATCCCAATTATTGACTGGTCCCTTGGTTGACTGGGCTGAAGAGGTGAAATTACTGGACTTAGTTTCTCCACCCAAAGTGATAATCACTTAGTCCAAATTGGAATGGCTCTGGGCCAGACTAGATGGATGTACAGTTAACCCTCTCTTTACAGGATGATAACATCAGCACTGGAGGAAGCTGGAGGGGGTTCGCAGACAGCCCACTTTCTATTTTCATCCTGTCTTGATAAAGGTGCCTGACATCATCTAAACAGCGAAGCCTATTTGTAACCAGGTTACTAGCTATCTTTCATCTGTAATTGAGAGCATGCAGCTCAAGTCAGAAGTGTATCAACAATATAAAATGTTGTTAGCCTTCCATCAAGCAGCCTCTGAGGGGAATTAATAGCTATCATCTGAGAGGAAAAAGGTGGCTCAGACAGACTGGAATGGGGGCTGTAGTGACAGTGAAAGATGTTCCCCTGCAGTTGTTGTCACAGCACAGGAGAGAGAAAGAGAAAAAATGCATGTGGGCACAAACCCGAACATGCATTATCTACCTTGAGAGCATAGTACAAACATCTCTCCTCCAAACAAGCACTTGATACACTCCAAACATTCATTAACCAAACAGCACAAGTGAATTTACAATGTGTGTGACGGCGCCTCACATAACCAAGTGTACCGTTACTTCCCCCATACACACTTTCTTTTTCTCTCTCTGCCTTTCTCCATGCCATCTTCTTAAGTTTCCAGCACAACTCGACACAGCATCTCCACGCTGACCTCGGAGAGTGATTCCTTGACATATACTAGGAATGTGAGAGAAGACTTCGGGTAGATTCATGAGAGGTGCACATCCCCACCTTGTCAAACCATTTGCTCCCTGTCTCCCATCTTCACTGTGATCTGGAGATGGATTGTGGGATTGCAGTGAAAGAGGGTTTGAGGAAAGCACCTGACTCCCATCTGATCCCAGAGGGGACTTTTAGAATCCAAAAGCTTTAAGTTTATTAGAGCTTTAGAAATACAAAGCACCCTAAATATGCCAAGCTATAACATAGCTCCTCTGTAGTTCCATGTACACTCTCTGATCTCACACATCATCACATGCAGCTCTTATTACAGCATGTGTGCATGTAATTTAGTAGAATTATAAATAAAACCCTTGAATATGCTTGATGTGCACTACACAGCTCATGCTGACATAGGTATCATGACCCGAGATGAGTCTTTTACCATCAAAAATGAAAGCACCATGCAGCCTTTGTTGGCTATGCAGCAATTTGGTGAAACATTTTTCCAATTTCATTTGACTTTCTATTTACAGCAGGGCTGAAATGAGAACCTGCCACATCAGTGCAACTGCACAATAAAGCTAAACAAATGGATTAGAATGTACGAAATGTTTCACACTGACGGCGGTGTCTGTGTGCCGCAGGCAGTCAGCAGTTTGTTATAATGGGAATTTCAGTCTTGTCTTGTTTGCCTTGGAGCTGAGCAACGCCGGTGCTCTGCTTGTGTGTGCTCTAATTACAGACAAGATTAGAGCGGGCAAATTAAACTGCTACCAGCCACTGTTTGTAATTGCCACAAGCAAATGTTTGTAATTATGAACAGATTGCTTTACTGTCGATAATTAAAACAACAACACAACTTATTTAATGACTATCGGGAGATGGCACTCTGAAATTGACAAAGCAGAGCAGAGAAAATCATTTTCACCCCGACTCTCTTGCCTTTTCATTTCTCTGCGACTGCTCCTCTGTTTTCTTATGTCTGTTTCCCAGCGCTCCCTCCCTGTAGATCAGATACGTTTGGCTGGATTTGCTCCAGTTAAAACAAAGACAGTACAGTCTGTTGATAACATCGCTCTTACAGAGCTTGCTTTCCCTTTTAGCAGTGATTGTCCATTGTCTATGTGGTAAGTGATATACTAAGCAGTTGGTATTATTAGTTGTGCAACTATGATTATAATCCCCCACCTGTTGTCAGCTATTTGATACTGACACACAATATCAAGCTAAAGCAACTGACCCTGTCACTCTGCTAGCTAATGAGCTGCTTTATGAGGCCACCTCAAGCAAGCCACAAACTAACACACTGCTCCATCACCCTTACTAGAACCAATATTACAGATTTTCTCTGTATGCTGGCAGCACTTTATTCCATTGCTCAGTTTGTCTTTTTCTCTCAAATTTAGTGGTCAGTAAAACCTTTAATGTTATAAATATGTTTTCAATATTGTAAACATATATTGATGATGGCGTGACTTGACTAAATCCTCCTCAAACATATGATTAGCTCACTGTATGCTCCAGGTTGATTTTTTTTCTTTTTTATGTTATTAAAATGCTAAAAAAAAAAAAGTAGGTCATCTTAAAAACCTCGCATGCATGTGCCACAAAGTGATGGGACTTATTTGTAAACATGAGCTGAAATACAATTTTAGCACTATTTGATACAATATCACCTTTTAATATGATAATCCCTACCAGCACATGTAAATCTATTATTCATTCTGGTGTCTATGAGGAATACTGGTGTTAATCAGATTTAGCTTTCATTGAGTAACATGTTGTCATTTTATGGTTCTGGAATCCGCAGGTAGTATGTGCTAAGCACATATTAAGACAGCCCAGACTTACGATGTGTAAGAGGTACCTTTATCCACAAGTCCCAAACATAGTAGTGTTAAAACAAAGACTCAGAAATTGAAAGATGTCTTTGCATTCAGGTAATATGACATAAACCTGTAAACCTGTATTATTAGGGGATACTGGATTAGATCAATTATGTGCTTTTCATCTGTGATCACTAACCATAATTCTGTTAATATCTAAACCTAGCCATGCCTACCACAATGGACCTCAGAGTGGAAAAGCAATCAATAAACTACACTGGATCTTGGTTCTTTTGCATTACAGTCTATGGTATAAAGTACCAACCACTCCCTTCCACCCCCTTATAGATATTTTGAAATATATAATAGTTGTACAATATCATATTAGTGACAATTTCAAGGAATGAAAAAACACATGCGACCGTTTTCAAAGGGCAATTTGGGAATGTGATGTTTTTTTAAGCTTTTAAAACATAGTGTTTTTACTAATGTTTTAGTATGGGTGATAGTTTCATGTAATGGATAATGTAGATATTCTATGATTTGAAAGGCAGACATAGCAGCTTGTGGGAATTTTACAATTTTTTAGCCTTTTTTTGTTATTTACCATTGCTCTGTGGTGCAATATTGTTTTTTCACATTCTGGTATGACTACTATAGAAACTGGAAGAATAATGGAAACGTTGTGGGACTTTTATCCTGAAGACCCAGATTTAACTCCAGAACAAGACTTTAACTTTTGAACTCCCTTTTCCTTTAAAAATGGGCTTTGAGTATTTTTGTTCTCAGTTTCTGTTTAGTTCTCAGTTCCTCTTTGGTTTACTTTAAGCACCAAGAATTCTCAATTAGATTTATTCACCAAAACTAGTAACTGTCCAGATTCCACCTAAAATACTGTCAAAATGGGCTAAATAGAAGTTTAATCAAAAATTGTCCTTGCACAGTCAGACAGCTCTTCAACACCTTGCATGTTATGTGATTGTAGCCTTCTTCAATAGTAACACGAGTTTTGTCATTAGTCTTTTAAAGCTATCATACAGGTAAAGATCATTTTTACACCAGTAACCTATTCCTCATTGTGTTGTTCTGCTAGAGGACTAACAGTGAAGAGAAGAGCTACTGTATAGTATAGCTTCACATATATATCAATATGTCAACTGAGGTATCATGCATGAACACACACAAGAAGTCGTAGGAGTCCATTTTTTTTAAAATATCATTGTTTGGCAGAGAAGTAGTCAAGTATTGACTGTTACTTCAGCCAAAACCATAAGTGGTGGAGGGAAGAATCAAATCATCTGCTTTAGTGTGAGGCTTTTTAGACTGGAAACTCTGCACACTACCTTATACGAGGTAAGTTAAGTCCTCGAGTGGTGTTGAAACACGGTTGGCTTCATACTGTCAGATGCTTTTTATTTTGCTTGTTCCAATGTCTGTTGTTGATTCATCATTATTTGTCCATTAGTACTTTCACAAATATGTCCATGTTTTGCTAGAAGTGCAAAAACCATATACATTCTACTTAGTCTAGCTGGGCCCCGCTTTTAACTGCCCATCATTTTAATGGTCTGTCTTAGCAAGTGCTCTCTGTTTTTGTGGAGTACGAGCAGTAAATGGAAACCTTTAAAAATATTGCTTTTGTGCATGTTTAACCTTGGTGAACAGGTGGTGAAATGAAGGTTTCTTACTTGGTTCTCAACCACAAGAGTTTTATTACTAGACTTTAATGCAAATGGGTCAGACACAGTGGATCAAATACCTGTAATCTGAATAGCAATCTTTCATTTCCCATTGCATCTACAAATGTAATAATACACAGATGCAATTAACTTTTTCTTTCGGGACTCCTTTTTTTTCTCTTGCTGACCCGTGAAAATCCTTCTGTTCTTGAATTATGTGTCTTGAATATGTTTCAACAGGTGAGATGACAGTTTCACTTCAGTGTGTAGTATATATGTACTACACTTAAGGAATGAAGTGGTGCTGATTCAAATGGAACCATTGCCCACTTTAAAGCCAATCCCTCCATCACATTTCATTATTTCTTATATTCTTCATTATCAGTTCTTGGGTGTTTTCGATTTTCATGTTCTAATAACCAGGTCTTGATACAAATACAGTTTGTATTTCATTTTGTCGTGGACCTGTAGCAAAAGTGCCAGGAGTTGTGATGTGTTTGATTTTATTAGAGATGAGATTTAGCTCATACATGCTACATTACTGCAACAGAACTCCCATTTCTCATCTGCGGGAGAAAATGAAACTGTGATGAAATGTAATATAGTCCCCCTCAGGCAGAACTGGAGGGACTGGGAATTGCACCACAATAAATCTAATGGATATTACTATACTCAGCTTTCTCTCCCTCTCTTTTTTTTTCTTCACTCACTATTTCTCTCCCTCTCCCCCTTTTACCTCCTCTCTACCTTTTCATTCTGTGTAGCTGCAAGCATATACAGGTTACACATACTTGCACACACACAAACACGTGGCCAGGCATACAAAGATTGACATTTGCTTGAAAAGCCTGCCCGGATTTCACAAAGAAAAAAAATCACTTATATTTACCATCAGATCCATTTTAGATCATCCTAATGGATTTCAATTACCTATCTTGAAAGCTAATGATGGTAATGCCTTTCTCTGCCCCTGTGCTGCATTCTAAAAAGCATGAAAATTCTGAGGACAGAGGGTAAACAATTCATTATCAAAGCATTATATAAAGAAAAGGTTGGTTTTGTGGAGAGACACATTTATTAAATGTTCTGTGCTATCACAGTGGAATGGTTTATATTTGTGTTCATTACTGGAACAAAAAGCATTTAAAAAACGGACGATAGCAGAAAAAAACTGCATTATTGAAATAATGCTTTTGGTAATATTTTTCTATAATTTATTTAAACACCAAAACTCATAAACATGTTTTTTCTTCCCTACCTTTAATACATATGGATTTTTTTATTCTCTTGAATGCATCACTCAGTTTCTCTCATTATAGCCTGAACAATGGTTTCAAGGACAAATAAAACATGTTTCATATACAAAAAGATGTTTCCAACGTGGTTTCTATGTGCATTTGGACACCTCACTGGCCACATTTACATGAGAGTTTTAATTCCCATTTAATTCGGAATAAAAGTTAAATCCACTTTAAAGAGATGAAAAATGACCATGTAAACTCTTAATTCCCAATGAAAATGACAATTCAGAATTAGACTTAATTACAAATTAAGTGGCTGTTTATTATCATTTTAAATCCGAATTGAATAATTCCTCTTTCATGTCTGCGCATGGTCGTTCCTTTGTCCTATCCTGATTACGCATATATTCCCTGCTGGCCGCCCGAAGCGAGCGTTGGACTCGAGCCGAGTCTATTTAAGTAAAGGTGAAGTAGTATGCTAGTTTCTAACTGCTGTTTCAAAACTAGAATCAAAATCAATGGGACTTACTATGTGGTTTTCCATGTTGTAACCAAAAAGAAAAGAAGCAAGAAGTTGACTTTGTTTTCTTCCTGTAGACATAAGTATGTCACTTCCGCCCCTTGTCCAATCAGAATCTTTCCCATCCTTCAGATCTAAAGCGGAATTGAGTAAAGACGAATAATGTAAACGTCAATTCGGAGTTACTATTTCCATGTAAACCAGATGGAGAATACTTTGATTTCCAAATTATTTTATTTATTTATTTTATTCAAAATAATTAATTCCGAATTAAAAAACATCATGTAACCATAGCCAGTGAGACTATGACAGACAAAGGCCAGTTTCTACTAAGAGAGACCTGCTTGTGACAGGAGGGGATAAGATGGGACGTTGAAGTGAGTCCTGATCTCTGTTGCATTTCCACAGTCAACCCTACCCTTACCTAGTAGGCGGGGTATAAGCCAGATAGCGATAGCTGCACCATCTATGAAATAGTGTGACATTTTTTGGCACGACTTCCTTGAATTATAACGAAGAAGAACGCAACACAGAAACAAGGAGGAAAAATGGTGGACATCCAGCAATTTGTGTTCTTTCTTCTTGGTATGTGGCTTTAAACAACCAAAACATTCACAGTATATTTACACATGGCACGGTTCCCACTTTGTTTTTATTGCCAAGTCGCACGGGAAGGACTGATTCTTTTAACCAATCAATGGACTGCAGTGTTTCAAGCTCCACACTTTAGGGCTAGATTGGTAAGATTTGTCACCCCTACAGAAGGGTCTTAAAAAAGTGGGATGGTTTGGATTGGATATTCTGGCCCCTTCCCAGTTTTTGCCAGTGGAAATAGGAAAAAAAAAGCATAGCCTCTCGTCCCAAGTTGGACCCCTTTGTGGAAATTGGGCTTAAGCTGACTATTTCACATTTTACAGAAGTCTAAATCCATATTTTAGAATGTCTGTCTCACAGCAAAAGATGACCACTTTGCCTCAAAGCTTCTCTTATCAATATTTTTATGCTACTCATGGGTGAAATGATTATGTCTCATGACAAAGGGGTTGCTTGTAGTGATGAGACCTCTAAGAATTTTCCCTGTAGTCAGCGCTACAAAGTTTAACACCTTAAAGCCGACTCATTTGAATTTTAAGAACAAAACTATACTCCTCTTGCATTGGGCAGCAGTTTTTTAAGGAAAGTGCTGGGCTTCACAAGAGAGGACACAATTAACTTTACAAGTGAACCTAGTGGAGCACATAACACTGACAGGTCTTTAACATATTTTCCTCATCTGATGAAGACCAAAGCAGAGCAAAAAGACTAGATGCAGACAAGTTTTACGCATCATAACAATTAAAAATGGCCGCTCCTTATAAGGATTGGTGGGAATTGCTTTATTGAAAGAAAAGCAAGTAACATTTTTCAGTTTGAAAAGATGCTTTAACCCCTTTCATTGTTGACTTTGACTAAAGTTCATGAAAAACAATTTTAAAAAAGTTAATTGTTTTGGATTTGTCAACGTAAAACCACACTTCCTGGATCTAAAACTCAATTTGCCTTTGACATCAAATGGTAAAATATTTGGCATGAAGCCCATCTGTCAGAAAACACATTTGTAACACCTGTTTGTGTCTGAATTCCAATATTGTGCCATCACCGGAGCCCATTTATCTGACAGTGTGTACAGGCCACACAACATACTTATAGTTTTAGTGACATACGTTCTCATTAGGCTGGATGATCTGGTTTTGTCATCGGCTAATAAACATAAAGCCAGGCTCACCTCCTGGAGCTGGAACATCAGCAAGCCATCTGATTTCACCGGGCCTGTACTACTATTGATAAAGGAAAATGCTTCTTTCTTGGTTTTTATACTGACGTTTTAATGGGCAGTCCTGGTGTTTGTGATTCAACGGGTGCTGTTTTTTAAAAGAATAAAATTTCACTCCACAGTATTGCTTCAACTGTGTGTCTTCTTTTTTTTTAAAGTGATGTCACACTTCATAGGACTCCAAAAGCTGAAGAAAACTTGAACAGAACAATGCAGCATTGATCTGGATTCAGTCATCCTATTTGTTCACCTTTGCTACTTTTTTAGGACTACTTTAAATCTTGAAATTTCATATTGTCTTTGCTCTGTGTTGTGCTATGACTTATAATATTGTGTAGCCCGCGGTAAGCCCTCGAGGGACAGACATCCTCTGTTTTGTTCCCAAACCCTAAAGCAACATATGGTGTAAACTGTGTATCTGGCTGTTTTTGTCTTTGACACTGTGGACTTGTTTCATCTGATCAGTGCCAAGACCCGACAAGAAAATTTCATTATTCATGTCAGCAATCTCAGAGCTTTAACCAATAAGAAATCCTGTAAATGATCTGTAAACAAACACTGGTGAACTACTTTTTTTTACTTTTGATTTCTTGAAAAGTGCAATTAAATCCTGGGCCTCACTCTCCTACAAGTTTTAACAGTCTTACTTATTTTAAAAGAAGGTATGTTTTTAGTTTCTTCTATTTGAATATTGACAGTTTAGGACTGAAAATGGACATACAAACATTTTTGTTACAGTCAACAGATGTTGATATTATTTTCATCTGAGAGAATTAGCTGCTAACAAAGATATCAACATCAATGGTTACACCCAGAGGTGCACATAAGTGTTGCGCAGGTGCTCATGCGTTACCAAAATAAAAAATATGTGCCAAAGGAAATGTTGCAATGCTTGTTTGTGTACCTAAGATTTGGGGATAGATAGTTAGTGCAGGATAGGCCTATTAGGCTGCTGTATTTAAAACTATAAGGAACAAGCAACAACCCTTGTATCTCCCCCTGAGAACAAGACCAAAAATGTTATGTGCACCTCTGTTATAATATTTCGAGGACTGACCAATTCAAAAGAGGAGGGATGATGCAATTTATATTAAAAATAAGGTTTGTGCAAGTTTGCTTTATCCACATTAATAAGTAAGCAGTTTGAACTTGTTGCTCTTGATGTTGACATTTCCTTACCATCTTTGTGGGATTTTACAGGACTCCTTCAGTGACCAGAGATGCTCAACCATCTTTAATAAAGCTTTTATCTGACCTGAATTTGAAAGAAACTGCTCTTATTGGAGAATGTGTGAATTTTCTGTGGTCCTTCTTTGACAAAATATTGTTTTTGCATTGTCACCAAGACTATCTGTGCTGTGAATATACTGTGGAAGATATGAGCCCTCTGGCAGAACTGCTCTCACTCTCTGTCCTTAAATCGGGTCAATCGGCATGATTCTTTTTATCCATGTGTATAAATGATGTGTTGTTGAAGAATACTGGGTCTTTCCACCATGTAGATGACTTGGCTCTCGGCATGATGGAAACACCTTCCTTGCAAAGAACAAAACTTTTAAAATGCAACTATCATTTGATGCTCCAGATCTCTGCATTAAGCTGTATTATCACAAGACCTATGTTAGAATTGAATACATCTAATTTCAACTACTTAAATCTGTTTCAGATTGTTGACAGACACAGACAGATACATGCAGCTAATAACCCTTTCATAACCAGAATTTTAGTAATAACCCGGTTGCGCACGGCCATGTAAACACCGGTAGAAACCCGAATATGCCCATATTCCTGTTTTTAAAAACCCGATTGCCCCTGGGTTACTGCTCTTCCAACCCGAATATTTGATCATGTAAACACGTGTTGGAATATCTCCATCGGAAGGAACATTAAATTGTATTCTGTGCATGTTCTATCTGCAAGGACTCTTGGTCTTTTAAATAGTAAACAAACATGGCGCAACCAAGATGCATCACACAACACAATAGTGTCAAATACTGCTGGTGGGTCCGTACCAGCACCAAAGTGCAAGCAAAAGCGACTGAAAGAAACGTGGCAGCCAATCCATGCCAACTGCCTTTGTGACCACGACCAAACATTATTACACATTCATGCACCACATGCATACACAGTCGACACTGCAGGCAATTGCATGAAGTGTCTTGCCAAGTACACAACAAGAGATGGACAGGGATGAAGCAAGATTCGAACCGCCAACCTTCTGGTTATTGAGCAACCCACTCTAATGCTCCAAACAGATCTCAGTGTGTATAAGTAGAAGGAATTACTTTTAGTTATCCAAGTGTAACCAAAGGTGTTCCTCAAAGCTCAATCCTAGGACCATTTCTTTGCATTTACATATGTTACTTTAAAACCCTCACACGCCACTGACTGCACATTGTATTATCGGGCTGGGATGTCTGCCTTTTCCTTCTGTAGTCTCAAACAATGGGTTTTTGTTTTAACCGGTTCCTGGTCTGCTCTCAACAGACTTAAAAGTGCTGGAGCTTATTGTCTTTGTTTGAAAGAACTGCTCCTTACATCTGTCCCCAATGTCTGAACTGGGAAAAAAACAGAAAAGAAAAAAGAATTTTAAATGTATCCCTATACTATCCATAGTATACACCCACTTGATTTTGATAAAGTGCAAAATCACCTGAATGTTAAGGAGGTTGTTTCATGAAATTAAGTCAATTCTACACATATAAGAAGTTGAAATGTAAAAAAAAAAAAAAAGAAAAATATATTCTGGCCTCCATAATGACAGTGGTGATCACATTGTTGTTATACACTTTGGATGTCTTCTTTTATGATGTTACAGTTCATGGTCCGTCTTGGCCTAGACATAATTGGGAAACAGATTTTTAATCTTTTTTTGTTCTTTTCTGGTTAAATAAAAATGAATGATAAAATAAATAAATAACACAAAGGTGTAAATAAAAAACAGGTACAAGGGTTAAGGGTTTATGCTTGGCTGAATTTGACATGGGTCTTATTGGACATGGTCTAGATCACCCTAGTTAGGCACCTGTGAGTCAGTCTTTGTCTGCCCACATCTCTTTTTCTTCTAATTTTCCCAAGCTCCACAATTTGCAGGAAAACCACATGCCTCAAGTGGTTTGTAAATTTCTGTGCAGGCAACCCAGTCAGTGTTACACTGATAACAGCTTGCGGAGGCCTAAATCTTTGTATTCAAGTACCAATTATTGGAGAGCTCTCATATCTTAATTATCTTAATAATTATTACTTCAGTGAATACAGGTTCACTGCGGAGGTCAACCAATTAAAACCACTGAGGTAAAAACATTTATGCAGAGTTAACTTTGAATCCAGAAGGTAAGAGCTCTGTTGTCTTAGCAGATGGTGCAACACCTACACTACAGCAGTCAATTGCTTTTTTGTTCTCTCGAGTATTTATAGCTCGTTCTTCCAACCTTGCCAGCATTTCACTGCCATATGCAGAGAAAACTCTGCTCAGTCATTTCAAGTTGTGAGCCAGTGCAACAACAAATTCCTCATTATTTCATCCAAGTTAATGAGGATCAAACTCTTTTCATGCTATTGTTTTTAGGAATGATTAAAGACTCGAGCAAAACTGACTGAAGCCATTATGTTGATCCAGCTTTGATGTCAGTTTACTGCACTCTCATATGGTTAATGCTCATATGCCATGCAAAATAAAATAAAAAACGAGTGGGCATCATTTTTGCTAATTAACATCATATGAATGAATGAATTATACTTTATTGATCCCCAAGGGGAAATTGCATAAATATTAATATTAAATGCATATTAAGTAACACTTTGAGTTTACGAGTTTCAGTGTCCACTATTACTGAGTCTGCTGCTTTCAGGAGTGGGCACAAGTCACATTTTTTTTCTTTGAGCACATGTTTACTGATGAATATGACTTAAACAGAGGTTCTGAAAGGGAAAGGAGCTCCAACACATGAATAAAAAGTAACACAGTGGATTGACTTTCCCTGTCTGGTAGGATATTGGCAGCTAACTCTCATTTTAGCTGTATTATCAGAAATTGTGGTTCACAGCAGCCTGTATGATACAGTGTAATGTCATCCTTCTGTTAATATCCTGGGGAAAAAATGGGACAAAAAAGTGCTTATCGGATGTAACTCTGGGTAATCAGGCTGTTACTGGAAATGCAATATCTCCACTCATTAGAAAACTGCATTCATCTGTGTAGTATGATCATAGTAATTGTAAAAATGACACAGACAAAAAATAAGTAAATCCAAGAATAGCCTACAGTGTAACCATAATTTAGCTCTGTCATTAGTGATGAGTGAATTGTCTTGTTTGCATGTACATTACATGTATTCTTATTTAGTGGTAATACAGCAACCAAAGGTCAACAATGCCCCTTTGCTTTGTGTCCATGTTGCTATAGCAACAGCATTTGACAAGCCCTTGTCAAAAACAAATGTGCAATATCTCCCTCTGTGTTGAAGCATCTGTTGCTCTGATCACAAAGCAAATGTAGAATCAGCTGCTAGAATTTAATAAAACCTAGAAAAGATGGATTTAAAAACCTATTCATCTGTGGATATCAACAACAGTATCTCATCCCGCATCTTCTTCTCGTCCATTTATTTCTATTTTCAAGAACTCATGCCCACTCACTGAGAGGCCAACAAGCACATCCATTTGCATTTAACAAGAG
>JAOXYM010000001.1:28764679-28787407 GCA_028567055.1 Leptatherina wallacei
ATCCAGGTGGTGACACACACACACATATATATATATTATATATATATATATATACACAGCAGATGATAACCTGCTGTATTATTTAGTTTTGTCAGACATTTTTATCTTTTTGCCCTGGACTGTGGTGTGCCAGGGACACTATACACTTCATTTTATTCCAGACTAAACTGAAACTTCCAAAAAGGTCAGACAAAAACAAACTCTATCAACTTAGATTAATTTTTTATATTCTCATATATTAACACCAAATGGTATAGTGTATTCGTAAAAGAGCATTAGATTGGCATTCAAGCTTTCAATGCTTGCTTGCATTTTCTATTGTAAAAGTACATTTTTAACCAAGCCTACTCTCTTATTCATTTAACTAGTTAGTAATTTATCATTTCTCTCCCATTTCCAAGAACACAGTGTTGTGTGTAACGCTGTAGTTTCTGTATTGGGATTATTTTAACATAAAAGAGTGACGTTGTAATTAATCACCTCCCATGCTTCTGTGCTGACTTAATCTTTTTGTAAGTGTATAAATACATTTGAAACACAGCTTTGCTATGAAGAAAAAAGAAATATTCCAAATGATCTGAGGAGTCCATGGGCAGATGGCAACAAAAAAATCAGCTAAGACCAGCTCATATGATCATGCACACCACAAATCTTTGTGCGCCCTTAAATGTGAATATTAACTGTGCACTTTCTTATAGATACTAAAACCATGCAGTGAGATAGCAGGAATCAGTGAGAGTGAACACATTAAATACTTCCAAAAAGTGCCATTTGTTAATGAAATAAAAATCTATACTCCTGCACATTGATGAATATTAGAGTGGCATTCGTCCTACTTTGAGTTTGATGGAGAAAGAAATGAGAAAGAACAGACACGAGAAATGATTGATCAAATGAAAACTGTTCTCATGGACAAAGAGTAGAAACAGTGTCTCTGTGTCTGCTGCCTGCTCTTCTCTTCTGGAGATGTTATCCCAACCAGTTTTAACTAAAAACTGAATGGAGTCTTTTTAAATTATTTTTTTTACATAATGATGGTGTTTTTATTTACGCATTATCATCACGCAATCATAACTTTGTGAACAGTTAGCGTGTTCACCACAAACTATGGATCAGACTTATGGGTTTAATGGATCTCTTTACTCAGAACAGAACCTCAGTGATGTGAAAGCAGAGCAGCTTACCACAGCTTCTATCATCATCATCATCATCCAAGGCACCTGATGAAGGTTCTGCTGTGACAAACATGTCAATAACCTTTAGACATAATAGACAACAAAATCGTGCACTTTCTCTGCACCTCCTCCATTTCCTGTCCTTGGTCCGAGCAGGGAGCTGCATTTGTATGGGGTTTAAAGTATCTGATCGGTTCAGCCTGGTGTCAGTTAAGAACAGAACCAATGGGCCGCAGATCAACGTGTTTCATGGGCCGGTGGTCTGGAAAAAAAAGTTCTGTGCTGACTATTTGGATGAATGAATTACTCAGGCACAGGGAGAACAGTAAAAGGGGGTGATGTTTAAAAATTTATGCGGGCCGGGCCAGTGTTAGTTGGGCCGTCTATTTGCTGAATTTTATGGACCAGTCAGACCAATAAATAAACTATCAGCCCAAAAAACAGGGAAAATTACCAGTATTTGGCCAGTCCGTCCCTGGAGGGGTCTCATTAAATAGTTAAAAGTTAGTACAGTCCAATTTTCCCCTTATTGCTAGGCAAAACTAAGTTTAGATGTTGTTCTCATGTCTGTGGAAGGTGTAAAGGTGTGTGAAAAACACATGGAGTGTGCTGGTGAAGTGATAATATGATCAAAATAAAACATCTTTATTTGGATAATGACTTCAGTTGCATTTCCAGGTTTATCTGTAATCACTTATCAACACAGCAGACATGGAGACCAAATAAAAGCTGGCAATGAACTGATGGCAACACAGATTTATATACTGTTCTGTACTATATATTATCTCCACTGATGTATATTGATTGGGCTCTGGCAGGTGATTGGAGCAGCTGTGCTGTTGTTTTGAGAGATGGCTGTTTGACCAAACGCTTCAGCTTACCAC
The DNA here is from genome assembly GCA_028567055.1 of Leptatherina wallacei. Classification (NCBI taxonomy): domain Eukaryota; kingdom Metazoa; phylum Chordata; class Actinopteri; order Atheriniformes; family Atherinidae; genus Leptatherina; species Leptatherina wallacei. The sequence continues at coordinate 28,766,739 of JAOXYM010000001.1, forward strand.
CGATCCTCAGGAGAACAATCTGCAGTTCACAAACACACTATTTGCTCCCCACATGTGGAAAGCTGGGACAGCGGTCTTCATCAGACAGGTTTAAATAATCAATCAACATCATGTTGCCTGGGAGCACCAGAGCAGTTTGCATAGTGTGGTTTTCAACTTGGAAAAGCCACTTCAAGAAATGCTATGTCCTTTAAGATGAGAGTGAATTTCAACGAGGCAGCTTAAGCATCAAAAATAAGGTAGATATCCATTTCATAACTTCTGCTGTCATGGAAACCAGTGCTGCAGAATACTTTGACCTCACAGCCAACTTTTACAAATTTGCAAGTCGCACTAATTTGCTGAAGGTCGAGTTAATTATTAACTAAAGGGGGAAGTATGTGTTTAGAGCTCAGAGCTAAACTAATTTCTGGAAAGTGATCTGAAACGCTACTCTCTTTCACTCAAAGTCCTAAGCAATACCTCTGTAAGAAAAACCAGAACAATGAAGCTGAACAAGCGTTTTAAAGCAGTGTACGACATACAACAGCCTCTATACAAGCTTAACATCCACACAGCACAGTGTGGTTCACAGGGGAAATGCTTGAGCAGTGCCAATCTAGCAGAGCATGTTCGAAAAGATTACAGAAGTCAAATGGCCTTTTCTCCCATTGTGACTGTTAAACTGATGTTGACAACCAGTCATAGGCGTTGAGGCTCCACACTGCCTTCACCGCCCACCACATCTATAAACCAAAGCAGAGAAATCTTTGAGCTGTTAGTCTGAGAGTAGAGGTCCCGAATTTCTCTCTAATCCCCCCCCCCACACACACACACACCTATTCAATGGAATCATAAAAGCTATGCTTCAATTCTGCGCTGCATTAGCCTCTTCTCTTTTTGCAAGCAATGGTGGTCATTTGTCGTGTGATTAGCGAGGGGGGGGGGGAATGAGCCGAATTGGAATTAAAGAGAAATAACAGCGTGGTAAATGACCTGGATGTCGATCAGAGGGAGGAAGAGGGGGCCTGGGCAGCCATGCTCACCAGGACCCAGACAATGGACCCCATCGGCCCTGATGCAGCTTGACAAGTGAATGACATGCTGAAATGTTGCCATGGGAACAAATGTGTTGAATTTTATGCATGCATATTCTGTTTTGCCCCCACCCGCCCTTCTCTTTTTCATGGTTGGGGAGATTTGACTAATGGTGTGCTGCCTCTAAACAGTACACTGGATGGGGAGCTGCACGGGGAGCCCCCCTTTTTTTTTTTTTTCTTAGTTCCACCGGACATTGTAGCCCAGCTTAATGTTTACGCCTCGGAGACTATTAGCTTAGAGCAGCTAGAGCTCAGGAGGGGATGAGTATGTGTGAATAGACAGCAGTGTATCAGCTCCAAGAGGAAGGGGGCTAATGATCTAATATGAAATTCTCCGGCCCACTTTGTTGGACCTCAGCCTCTGTGGATTTTTTGACTCGAACAGCTGGGAAACTACATGCACCATAAACTGTACCGTCAGGATTATTTTGTGCGTTATAGAGTATTTCATACTTTACAACATCTGGAAGAGCTTTTTAAGTTTTTGATAACAATCGGCTGTTTTTCATGTTATCTTTTCCTCTTTGACCCGTACATTTAACAACGTGCTCTTTATTTCCCAAGAATTGTTAGCAACTGGGACATTCCCCAGTGCTATACTTATTTTTATATTAATGATGAATATAAACTTGCTCTGATATCCAGTTCTTCTTCTGCTGCACGTGAAAGATAAAAAAACACACAAGGTTGAGCAGGTCCCCTATGTATTCCTCAAAACAGCCATCCTGGATTCGAGTCTCAGCATATGGTCCTTTGCTGCATAATCTGCCACCTTTCCTGTCAAACATCTTTCAAATAAAGACAAGAAATGCCTGATAATCTTGGAAACGAAAAATGAATAACACTTTTTTTTCATGAAATATTCCAACAAGCACAGATTTACATTAAGTAAATCTAAAATCCTCAAAGGATACGACTATTGTTATTTATTCTTCATTAGTTTACTCGATAGTTAACTTAATAAAGTTAACCATCAACCAAATATAACAATGCATTACTCAAAAGTCTACAACTAACTTATTGCCTGTGTGTGGAACATAATCCCACTGGTTATTACAGATAAATTAAATAAAAAATGGATTCTAATTATATTTCTTTAAAATAAATTAACTCAAGCTGCACAACAATGTATACACCAAAGCACTAAGTTCCAGGTTTGAGGATCCAGCAGAGCTGTAAGAGTCCAACACTGATTGCTCTGATTTATTAAAGAACCTAAGAATATCACCAGATTTATTAGCTGGAGTGGTTAAGAGTAATAATTCAGGTTAAGTGGATAATAGGGGACATCTGTCATTAACTTTTTAACATAATTAAAGGGAATACATAATACATACAATCAAACTGAAACTGACTTCACCAAACTACCGATTTCCAGCAGAAAATGTTTTCTGTAAATAAATGTTTTACATAAATTCAAAATCTATTTCATAATCTGCCATGTGTGTGGATGTTGGTTAATAAGTAATATAATGTTTGACCAGTAATCATGGTATAGAAAACCAATCTTAATCCTGTGATATTTTTAGCATCTGAATAGTGTCTACAGTTTGTATGTCAGCTTAAGGACAGCAGCTAACTTTGGGGAGAAAAGCACAGATCCCCTCTCTGTGCTGACTGCAGGTTAACTCATCCTGAAAACAGATCATATGCTGTGTTGGTCCTCACAAAACTCTGCTGATGAGAGGAGGGAATCATATTTTTCCAACAATACTTTGATCAGATGCCTGACACAATGAACCTGAGCGTGTGAGCAAAATAGCCTCAAGATGAAACTGACATCTGAAAGATTTTTCCAACTAGGACCAATTTTTCATTTTCACCCCTGGATAAAAGAAAGCAATCTTCAAACCTGTGATTACACCTCTAAAAAAGAAAAATCATATTGCAGGGAAGGTGAGACATATTTTGTGGACAGGATGAATATCTAGAATGCCAATCATGCAGCGTATACACTCAAAAATCTTAAATGCCAAATCATACATGATATTTCATCCCCTATCATCACTGGAGAGAAAATATAACTATCATAACACTGAAATAACCTTGGGAAAACATAGCTCTGCTATCTCAACACATCATCTCTATCTCACTTTAAGGGAACAACTGCAACATAATCACTTCAGCATCACATTTGTTCAACTACAGCAAAGTCATAATCATGCTTGTAAAGCAATTCTCATTGAAGTTCATCAATCAATATTTATACTTAGAAACCCCTTAAAAATTGAGTGTTGGCAACAGAATATTAAATATTTTTTTCAAAATAGGGATTTGTTATCATGAGGCAATAAATGCCTCCCAGGAATCAACCATTTCATTGTCTAAGAACCAGTTTATGTAGCTGAGGGCTGACAGGCCCAAGCCTTCACCTTCACCTACCACCCAGCTCACACTGCACCAGACCTCAAACTCTTTCCCATCAGTGGCGAGCCAGTGTAGAGGTGGTATCCCTGTGACTTCTTCAAGCTGAGCCTGGCCGAACCCCAGAAGCCAAGGCTCCATCACAGATCTGGCTTTGTGTGGGTCCCCCGGTTTCCCTTTTTCCAGGTGAGGTATTCTGAAATTCTTTGAACCATTCGTAATCTGACCACCTCCCATGAGATCAATTTGCCTTGCATGACCCTACCAGGAGCCAAAGTCCTGACACCACAGCTCCCAGGATCAACAAGGTACTCAAACCTCTCCACGACATTAAGCTGTCGACCGTGATCTGAGCCAATCGAACCAGAACAGAATTGGAGGATGGTGTTACACACAAGCACACATGACCACCATTTGGAGAAGCAAAGACTGAATCCTGTCCTGACCATCAGTGTGTTCAAATAAATCATTTTTCCATTAAGCTGTTGTTTCTCTTTGGTTATACACACAGTTTTATCATTGTTTCACACATTACAAACTTCTTGGTTACGATAAGAGAAGCTATAATAAGATATCACATCAAAAATATCCTTTTCTTGGATCACTGGCTGCTGAATGATGCTCCTTGTATTAAACATACAAACTATGTGTCCTACAGAAATACATCAATTCTTCCTTGCATGAAAAAAAAAATCATTTAAAGCAAAACTATAAACGTATCTTTTTCCTGGACGGAGCATCATGTGACCGCTGCATTATGCTTATGGCAACACGTCACAAGCCAGACACTGGATATCAACACATTGCTCAATCAGCCATAGTGTGCTTTCAAAATGGCCAAAGAAACGCTAAAAGGACATCATCAGAGAAAGTGAAAGACCAAGAGTCAACATTGGACTGACTTTTATTGTCTGGAGAGAGCTCAGAGAAGAGACAAGATGCAAGACAGATGCCAAATTATCCTTCAATATGGGGTGCCAAAATGTGAAAATCTATCAAAGACACTGTAACAACACGCAGCATCAAAATATTAAAGTTTCCTGGATTTCAGGAGACAAGTCCAACCTACTTGACACAGAAAGCATGATCGACACACAAACTACATTTCCCTCTGATTTACGTTACTGTTAAAAGATGTGCTGACTGGCACAAAAAAGAAGAAAAAAAAGAATGACTTAGTAAAAAAAAATTCTGAGTTTATGTCCATTATGCAGGAGTACAAATTTCACATTTTGCCTTGAGCTCAAGTTAACTGTCAACTCGCCTGCCATGTTGGATGTTTGTATGGGGGAAACAAACACATCATACATTTTTCTTCTGTTAAAGAACAATCTGCATCAAAGTTGGATACGTTTTTACTTTGTTCATTCTCCACATCACCACCAAGTTTTAAAAAATTTAACTTTGTGGTGTTTGCATAATCTAACAGATTAACAGAACTCAGATCTGGCCTTGGTGGAGGAACAACATTTTTGGCAGGCTGTAAAATTCAGCTTTTAATCTTATTTTCAATTATACATATTTCCTCATTTATACACCACAGATACTTCACAAAAACCATGCAAGTAATAAATAAATGTAATAAACAGAATTGATAAACATACAGTTTGTTACAATAATGAAGTGGGACAACAACAAGAACAAGAAGCAGGTGCTTATGCTGTTGGTCCCTGCTGTATAGATGCAGGTTTATAGCAGCGTTGCAACAACCTCAAGCTACATTCTCATCTCTTACTCATATAAACATAGTTCTCCTCTAATAATCCTAACGCCACATTACTTTGGTTATTTGACATTCAACAACACAAGTGAGTATAGACAAAGTGAAATATTTTGTTTCGCAGCAGACACAGCCTGCATAAAACATTCACATCTACGATGTTACAACTAAAGCCATTGATTTTGCATGTAATGTTTCTCAATGAGTAATATCTGTTCTACCTCCACTAGCTGCTGCACATTTAGCAAAAAGGCATATTTCAAGTAATCAGCAACTGTTTATAATCTTAGTCATTACAGCTGTGTGCTGTGTTTGTACAGACTGAGAATGAGATAGAGAGGAAGGAGAGATGGAGAGAAATATGTGAGGAGGGGGAGGGGGAGGAGAGAACACGCCACTGAATGTCCCAAGCCATTAGAACAAGGGATATTTCTGGTTGACTGAGCAATTCATTCTCGACATGTCACATTGAATTTCTTCCATTATAAAACACTGCTGCCTTCTCCACTCCAAAGGCAGATTGCCTGCACCTATTTCACCCAGTGAAATATTGCTTCTCCCCTCAAACAATCTTTTTCATCCCAAAGTTGTGAAAAAAATTTGGGGAACCGTGATTAGTTCACCGAGCAGGGGGATTTTGCTTTTTTTTTGTTTGTTTTTTTTGTTCATTTGTTTGGTTTTTTTGCTTCTATACATAAACTGATACTTTCTTATAGGACATGCTTTTATCAAATATGATCCCATGAGGTTATTCATGTGTATATAATGTGTTTATATCATCATCAATTCTGATGTGCCCCCATTTGCACCGCGTCCCTGCTTTTGCCATTCCGTTATGGGCATTATTGATGTGATAGAAGACATCACAGAGACAAGAATCAATTTGTTACTGTCAGCCTATATGGGCCTTTTGGTGCTGAAGTCAGAGTTTTACACCGAATCTATTTTGTGACACATGGTGTAAAGAGGAGGACAAAGTCTTTTGGCTGAGCCAGTTGTGTGATCTTTCATCCTCAGCAGCATCTTGTGCTTAGCTCCAACACTTCACAGAGCTCTGATACGGGAAGCCTGACTTTACTCTGTGCCGCCGACAGTTCTGACAGATCAGCAACTGAGATTGATGTTGCCCAGATAGAAAATAGAGGAAGAATGGCAATTATGTCAAGCTAGGAGAAACATGTGTCTGCGCGCTGCAATACAATCGCCTCTTGCCGCATTGTTATCGTTCTCAATAACACAAGGTGTGTTTGCGAGTAAATGGATTGTCTGCAGAGAGCATTTCATCTTTAGTTCACCTTTCTCTTCTTTTCACTTCTATACATGTTGCTTATGTTTTTTTTCTCAATCGTTAAGAATAATCCCCCTTTTTTTAAAGAAATGCCGTTGATTAGAAGTTAAATAAAATCCATCATTCGTTTATTTTTCCAAACCAGCTCAGGGACGATCCATGTTTGATGAATATGATTATGGATCTCCAGTTTTGAGTAATGCAAGTACATTTAGTTCTGTCACAATCGTAAGTCATCAACTGCATCCCAAAAACCTACCATTACCACAAATCCTAATTTTACCATTCAAACTGGCACAGCTTCAGGTTGTAGTTCATAACCACTTTCTGTGAGTCCACTTTCACTCTCCAAAGAAAGATTAAAAAAAACAAAAAAAAAAACAAGTGTCTATATGTGCTGTATAATAATTTTCATTTACCAACACTTTCAGCTATTCAACTAAAAACACCAGCATTTATGAATTTAACAACAGACACCAGTGCTTGTCCAATCGAATAGAGTTGGAGGGGATGAGAGAGTTTGTCAGGGCCCTGGTGAGTCTACACTAATGGAAATGACAGTTTTGGAGAGAGATAGTAGACGGGTCATGGCTCAGATCCAGCCACCCCTCTGTTTCTCTCCTGTTTAAACCGGCTGCCCTCCTGAGCCTTGTCTCACACAACTTAGTATGACGCTCTAGTGAAAACATCGCATTTGTCCTGGCATAATTACACAGTGGAAATCAATTACACTGGAAAAATATCATGGTGGAAATTATTAAATTGGTTGTCAACGGGCACCGTCAGCAATTAGTTCTGACTAGTTAACTGACTCGGCTGCTCGCATTTAAATAAATGAAGGTGTGAAGTTGCGGGGTGCTTGCTTTTGCTGACGTTAGTAAATGGCTTCCTTTGAAAGGTTGCATGACATGTCATTTATTTGATGCTGGTGTGGTTCTTTTTTTTTCTTTTCTGCCTCTGTATGACTGTCCAGGAAGCAAGATGCTGTGAGAAATTACAGCCTGCTGGATTTGGATTGAAATTAACTGCTTGCAACAAATCAAAGATGTGTCACTCAACTGCGGACAGCCCCGACTTAATTTATGAGCTCAGAGATGAGCCTCTTTCTCTTCCAGACTCATCTATATCAGTAAATGGCACATTTATATTCAGCAGAATATGAGGTTACATTTTGTTTTACACCTGTGTTGACATTTAATTCAAAAGACAACGGCCAAGAGGGCAAGCCTATTCTCAGACCCGTTTTAATGTATTTCAACATTCAGCCATCATAAAAATGAGCCCTGATTTTATTGTGATAATGGAAAAGTAGACTGCAAAAGTGGATTTGGAATTGGTTTGCACATAATATCTTGTGCTATAAAAATGAGATTTGCAGCCATAGGGGAAAACAAATCAAGATCCTTTCTTCAGTTATTGGACCATGGAAGAGAAAATGCTGTTATTTTAATGTAGCTGGAAAATGATGCTGTGTTCATAGTGCTCATGCTCTGTGTCCTTTGGTGCTCGGAGTAAGACGTGATTGTCAGGCAACAGACACGCATCTGTAGAACGGCAGTATTAGAAAATAACCAGTCAATTATACATTTTAAGACTTAACTGTAAATGCAACTCAAAAGAAAGAAAACTAAATGTTTGTTCAGTTTACTTGACAAATAATCCAAAATAAACTGGTATCTTAAAAATGAAAGATACTAGCAGTTCATAGCCAGAAGCATCCTGCAGGTTTAAGTCTGTTGCAGTGTTATTTGTATGCAGTGGGCAATATGTAGATTTAGATTTGTGTCTCAGGGCAAACAACCCTCAAGCAGAGCAGTATTTCATTTCATGCTGAGCATTCAGTTGCATGGGGAGCATAAATATTCATGATCCTCCAAACTCATGATATAAACATAAGAATATGGCCTGTGACAGGCATTACAGAGTGGTCACACTGGATCAAACAGAATAACCTGTCTTTGATGCTGTGGAAGTATCAGTATTATTACTGTGATTAGAGGACATACTGTATTGTATATGAGACAGAAAATGACTTGTTCAAATGTTTGCCTCTACGTGGATTTTATCTCTACATCGGTTTTGCAATAAGGAAGTTTAAATGTGTTTGGATGATTAAAGTCTACAGTCACCAAACTGAATATGTTAATTATAACATAACAACATATGGCTGGACTTATAGAAATTTATGTATTATGTGATTTCAAACATTATCACAATCATTGCTGTATGCAAAAGTTAATACACTTTAAGTAAGTGCTTCTCAACGGGGGCGTTCAGAGACTTTCAGGGGGCACTGGAAGCATCATTCTTAAAAGAGGGGTGTTGAGGTGTTTTTGGGAGGCGTTGGCAATCTTTTGTTTATTTTGATGATTGACACTTATATTGACCAATCAATGTGAGGAGAAAAAGGGCTAGGTTAGAAATTTGCCTCAGAAACACCAATGATCCAGAAGGAAGTGAACCCAAAGGTACAAAGTAGTATATTGTATAAAACATGGCCCGCTCGAGCCTAAAACACACTTCTTATTTTATATGAATAACTTGGACCTTCTTGAGTCATTTCCAACTAATGCAAAGTCAAGAAAGTAGACTTTAGCAGCATTTATTTCAGCTGGAATATAAGCTTTGACCACAAAACAGAAAAGGTAAGTCAAACTTTATGAATCTTTTAATTTTTGTGGTTCTAATTGAGCCTTGTTTGGGTGGCAATGCTAGGCAGAGGCAGGGTTTTTCCAGGTCATTTTGGTATGCTGGATGCTAATACCAGTGTTTCTTAGCATGCACATAGATTGTTTGTACTGACATTCAGCCAGATCCTCTGGATGTGATCTAAATGCAGCCTTTGTGGGGTTTAGCTCACCTGGTCAAGCAAGTGTCTTTTATACAAAATTGGCTTCCGTTCCTCACCTCAGCCGGCCCTGGATTAATTTCTGGCTTGAAGCTGAATGTCTCCCCCTGGTCTTAAAAGACTAGCAGACATACAAAATCTTTTTTTTTTTTTTTAAGTACCACAATTATTACAGTCACAATCTGCACAGGAGGTGGCAGGACATGGTAAACTCTAAACAATTAACAATGGGGGACAGTAGGGGACATAGATATTAGATAGGGGGGCAGTGGCCCAAAAAAGGTTGAGAAGCACTGGTCTAAGTAATAATGTTACCATGCTGTCAATACTTTCCTACTGATGCTGAAATTGAAATAACAAATTCACAGAGTATTGTACCAATGTGGTTTTGTAGATGAGATCTTACATCACATGATGAGTAAGATGTAGGATGTTGGAGAATTCAGAGGAATTAAGATTCTTCCTTGAGAAAATGTGGATATTTATCTGAAAGCCAACAAACATTTTGTCAACGTTTTTCTCTTCAAGTCAGTAAGTCATCTATAGCTAGAGGTAACAACTGAGTTTCACAGCATCAATACAATTCATCCACTGACCATGAATGTCTCAACAAAATGTGCCAAAAAGACACCAGCTAAGATTTAACTTCCTTAAGTAGTAAAGAGTAAAGTTTTACCTTAATTGTTTTGTTTCAAGGAAATGCCAGAGCCAGAACGCTTTGCTGCATCTATATTAAATGAGTGTGGACCACTCAACCTTAATTCTGGAGCCAACTTTCAGTTCCATTGTACAAAGTACTATGCCATCTATCTGGGGAGGTGAAGAGAAATGTGAGGATGGAGTGGAGCTATGTGCATTTGTTGACTAGATGTAGTATAGACGTGTAAAAAAGAAAGTAAAATCTCTAGTTCCAAGGTTATATTTACAGCTTCAGGATATGTGGATGAATGAATAAATTAATTAGTCATTGTTTTTGTTTTTTGTATTTTTTTAATTGTTTGATGTTATCAGTGCCTTATCATTGTCTATAAATGTATCTTCAGTTTGAAGATTGCAGTCATTCATTTATACACAGATCACTTAGGGTGCATTCACACCAGCCTTTTTGATTCAAGTTAGTCTGTTTGCTCAGAAAGTCCACTTTGTTTGAGGAATGGTTGTGGATGCACAAACAAATTCTGATTCACATCAAAGAAGCAGACTCGGTCCGCCTACAAACACAGGTCTCTATTCGCTTCAAGCAGACCAAATACAGGAAGTGGACTACAAAACAAATTGCATTGTGGGTTTAGCGCACGGCTTCATGAGCAAACACAAACAAAACTCAGGCCTGTGTGGGACGATAGGCGGCTCTGGGCGGGAGTAATGGCTCCCATTCAGAGGTGGAAGAATACGGGAAAAGTTTAGATAGAAATATGATCAATCCTGCGATAGACTTGTGACCTGTCCTGGGTGTACCCTGCCTCTCGCCTACTAATTGCTGGGCCCCGCGCGACCCTGAATTGGACTAAACGATACAGAAAATGAATGAATGGATGAATGAATAAATGATCAATCCAAGACTGCTACGATCTGATGCAGCTCCTATTTACTCCTATGTACTAGAAGTTGTCCTGCATTAACCAATAGATCAACAAGTTTCCTCCTTCAGTAATTCTTGGTGCAGGACCGCCTCTGACTGAGAGTGGAACACGTTATTTAAAAGGTCTGATTCGTTTGAATAGTGCGGCGTGAATGCAATCTCGGTCCGAAAGAATGTTGCACCCCCCAACTCAACCGAGTTCCCAATCGAACTGAGTCTAGTGGATTATCCTGGTGTGAATGCACCCTTAAGTTCTCACATTAGCATCTCCATCAGGTTCAGGTCTGGACTTGGACTGGGTCATTGTAACATCTTGATTTGTTTCTTTTCATCCATTCTGTTGTAGAGATGCTTCTGTGTTTGGGATCATTGTTCTATTTCATGACCTCATTTAAAAAAATCTTAAGTTTTTAGACAGATGGCGTCACATTTTACTCTAGAGCACTCTGTTACTCAAAAAACTTCATGGTTAAATTGATGACCAAGTCCTGTGGCTGCAAAACAAGCCCAAATCAACACCCACATCCACCATCGTGCTGAGCTGTTTGTACGAGGTGTTTGTGCTGATGTGCTATGTTGGGTTTCAACTACTGATGCTGTGCATTATGCCCAGACAACTGTACTTCTGTCTTATCTGCAGCACATTGTTCACAAAGTTTTGTGATTTGTTCAAATACAACTTTTACAAATTAAAGCTGTGGCTACTTGTTCTTTTTTAGAGAGAAAGGGTTTTCTCCTGACAACCCTTCCAAACAAGACAAACTGGGTCAGTCTTTTTCTAATTGTACTGTCATGAACTTTAAAATCTAACGTGCTGGAAGATGCAGTTATCTTTCTCTTTTCTTTTTATTTAAAAATTTCACTGAGCATTCATCCCTGACCTTCAGGTCAACTTGCTAGAAAATCCCCTGCTGCAAAAGACTGGAAACTGCCTTGAATGTTTTTTACTTGTAAATAATCTTCATAGCAGTGGACTAAAAATTATTTGATAAATAGTCTTATAACTTTTCCAAGACTGATGAGCAGCAACAGTTGCTTCTCTTAGATTGCAGCTGATTTCTTTCCTGTTTGACATGTTAACACACGCCTGAATGACAACTTTCTGATGATCAATTAATCAAGTTGCTTTGATCAATGCATCGTTGCTTACCTTCTTAATTCTTATGGAAACAGTACTGGTGGATTCAGTTTTATCTTAGTAACCTCTGCCAAGGTGGAGGTAATGTTTTCAGAGGCGTTGGTTTTGTCTGTCTGTCTGTTAGCAACATCACTCAAAAAGTGTTTTATTAGATTTTCAGGAAATTTCCGAAATGGAATAAGGAACGAGTGATTCGATTTTGGGGATGATCTGGATCACCGCCTGGATCCAGGATTTTTTTTATTAGATTATTCTTCGGAATACAAAAAGACAAAAAAGCCCAGAAATATTTCTTGTTAGCAGCTCCTTCCAAATGTGACCGTAGCTTTAGTCCTACAGCTACTAGCTTCACCTCATATCTTTTTCTACCCTTGACACTTGCTTCTAGTTTAAATAATGATATGATATCAGCTTTCTCTAGCCTAGTGGGTATAGAAAATGGATGGATAGATAATGACATGGTGTAACATGACATGTATTGTTGCTCATATCTGTTTATGTTATTCAAATTAGGACCTGGTAAAGACCATATGAAAACATGAAAAATGGCCTATAAAAATGCTTGAATCGACTTCTTTTTAAATGTTCCTATTCTCAATTAATCACTTCTATTACATGCATGTTTACACAGAAAACATGTTTTTAAAGAATGAAAAAATTTTATTATGTTATTTCTTTTCATTTGGTCACTGAAATCATCTCATTTCCTGCAACAGAGATACAAACACTGCACCATTCGGAATAGTTTTCAGGTATTCAAGTCACAGATGAGATCATGTGATGAACCCATGTTTTTGGTACTGTTTGCTATTGATATTCTAAAAACAGCCCTTTGTATCTGGAGTATTGATTCATCAGCGATCGATGAGGTGACACTGAGTTTTAATGAACCACAGCTGATGGTACAGTATAGCCAGTTCAAAATGAAGTATATCCTTTCAAAATGAACATATCTTTACTTGAGACGTGCTCAGGCCTCATTGTGATGAGCTTCATGAATCCCAGCATACATATTAATTCAGAGGCTCTGTATCAATTTTCTGGTTCATTCCTGACCTTCATGGTACCATAACACCTACAATCTGCACATCTTTTTTTTACATTGTATAATCAGGTAACGCATATTTTGAGATCACTGCAATATTTGAAACAAAACAAAGAGGAGCTTCCTCTGTCTGAAGACTGAGGCAAAAAAAAAAACTAACATGTTACAGACTATTAAACTGCACAATGCAAATAACAGCTAACAGAACTATAAATCATCAAGCATGAGACATTCATTACAAAAATCTCATTACACTGGACCATTTAAGATGTGTATAGCGGCACTATGGGATCCATTTATAATACTTTTTATGAGCAAGTCTTTCAGGAGTAACAGATGTTCTGTTGAAACACAGTGATGAACATTTTTGTGGCATCAAAAAAAATTTCAAACATGGCACCAAAGCCTGAAGACTTACATGCACAAAGTTATGGTTTTCATTTACCATATGAAATAAATAAAAACCCTGCAAAAAAGAAAAGGCAGCATGTGTTATGGTAGATCAGCATTTGTCAACACTGGCATACTAATGAGAATACCACATTAATTTCAGCTAAATCTCAATCAGTGAAGGGTATATTTTGTGATGCTTTAGTTTCCATACCACATTCCCAACTCAATATAGAGGGATAGATAAAAATTTCAAAAATTCAGACCAGTAATAAAAAAAAAAGCATTATTATCCCATATTCCAAGGTATTAGTCCTTATGTGCATTTTTTCTCTTCTAAAGCCAAATGAAATCTGCTGAGAGAGGTAGACAAAAATATGCTCTAACTCAAGATAAAGATGCATTTAGGCCTTTGAGCTTGCAAGTTAACGAAGTGAAACATTGATTTCACCCTGAAAAAATAAAAGACAGGAAAACTCATTCCAAAGTCACAACGGCTAAATTATTGTATTTTCTTCCACAGTTTTGGCCCATTTTTAATTACTTTTCAAGTAGTGCAGTGTAATGTTCAAAGGCTTTTCTCATTAATTGATTTAGTGTGCTTCAGTGCCTTGTATTTTCTCTCTGATGCAGTGTTGATGTAGATAAATCTAACAAATTAAATATTTTTTTATTAAAAAAACCAATAGAAATCTGACATTATTAAGAAAATGGAGGCATATAATGTAATTACATAGCAGCTTTAAGGAAATGTCAATCAAGGGCATATCTTGGAATCACTTAATGGGATATAGAAATATCCTCATCCAGCATGTGGCACAGAAGGCAAGTGCTAATTAGTATGAATGAAGAGTGCTAAGATGACTAATGCTGCTGAGGACAGCTTTTAATTGAGAGTAATATAATGAAGTGCCCTGTAGATTTTCCTGTATGTAGTTCTTGGTACCCAGAGGTCCACACAGGCCTAAGAGCTGCAACAAAACAGCAAGTAGAGAGTCCAGCAACACATGTTCTTCTTGTATTTTGATGTTTCTTTTATGTTTCCACATGTTTAAAATGTTACTAATTCAAGCAGAACAGAGTGTATATCATTTTATTTTATATGCAACTGATTAAACTGCCTTACCCTGACATGGGTGTTACAGTATAATGAGTATTAAGACTAAGCAGAAAAGGGACACTATGATTTAGAACATGAAGGTCAACATCTACCACTTTTGTTTTACTCATAACACTTGGTATTATAAGCCTGCCAGCATGAAACAAACAATATTTAAAACATAAACTGAATAAATGTGTTGCACATTTCTTAAGATAAAGATTCACATATATATTTAAGCAGTGATAAGAAAATGAAATTAAGCTTATTTATCTGTCTGCCAGGGCATCTTGGACTCTTCTGGTTGTTGTATTTAGCTTATATATCTGCAGGAAATATATACCATTTAAATATTGAAATATTAAATAGGTATATATGTGTAAAAGTCTATCACAAGGAAAAAGCATTTCACTGCATCTATAACTTGCATTGAAAAGTGTTGTCAAATATAAACAATGGCCCCCATCCCTTGATATGCCTATTTGGCCTATAGGCCAGACTGCTGTTGTACCCTGGCTGGCATATTTTTGGCCTATTTCTTTTGTCCTTTCCTCACTATACTCAATAGATGTACAGTCCAAACCTGCAATAGTCAGGAGTTGCTCCATGCAATGCAAAGACTAATTTTCACTGTCCAAGGAAATTTATGATATGATAAAAAAAAGTCATGCAAGCAAGTATTTGAGACTACTGGTTAAAATGAAAAACAATACTGATGTCCAATTACATCAACTAAAACTACTTTCTCTCTACATATGCCTTTTTTACACGCCAAAAGATTTCCTAATACTCGTTCTGGCTCTTGATTGCAATGTAAAAAGAGGTTTAACTGACATTCAGTCATGCATCAATAACAATAAAGCTGATGTGGGTTTTGACTGAATTTAGCTCCCATAGCCTCAATGGAAACACAACACTCAGTGCTAGATTAGCTCATAGCACTGGTCTATGTGCAAATTTTCATGCAGGATGCTGTAGTTAAGGCAACAAAAATTGGCAAAGCAGAAACACACTCCCACAAACTGTGAAGTCCAATTGTTACATCCTGTCTAGTTCAATGGAGCAGATGTCTGCAATCCAATCATCAGTGTTGGCCACATTACTTTGAAAAAGTGATTACTTATGGTTACTTATTTCTCCCAAAAAGTAAATGCGTTACTAACAGAGTTACAGCATTATGAAAAAACGAATTATTCGGAAAAGTAATTATTCTGTTTCCTTTTTTAAAAATTTTCAAATATGTTTCCTTTAACGGAACTTCAAATTCATCTGCATGTTCATTCATTCATGATAAAAACTGAATATTAAATCTGATTGATAAATAGAAAGTAAATTTAGTAGAATAAATTAGAAAAGTCAAGGACACTAAGGCTGATGGATGTTGTGTCTTCTTCTCCCCCTTCTCCTTTTCCTCCTTTTGTGTGCGTGTGTGTTCGTGGCCGATATGTTTTTTTGTTTTGTCTTGTTTGTTGGCTAGACTGAAATTACAAAAAAAAAAAAACGGAACTAAAGGAGTGCTAGTTGGTTGATGGGCAAAAAACCTTCAAGGTGCTCTTTGGTACAGGGTTTTAATTTCTAGCAAAGAAAAAGGTGGCCAAGGCACTCTTGAGGTACAAAATGAAAAAGCCTTTATTGAGAGTAGCTAATGGATGAAGAAAGTTAAAATACACCTCTGTGTTGTGGCACACAGCCTTCATCGGGGTGACACCGCCTTCACCGCCTCCATCCGGGTGACAAATCAGTCATGAGGATACAAGTGAAACCTAATCCTTGGAAGTGACATGTGAACATGAACACCCAATTGACCCAAATGTGGGGAAAAGAAAGAAATCATAAGAACAATACAAAAAAACAATAAATCACTTGCATCAAATTATGCAGTATGCCTGAGGATAACAAAACTCTTAAACTGTGAATCTATTACATGTAGATCTTTACCAACAGATAAAGTTAGAAAAAGGGAAAATAAAACATTTCCTGTTGAGGCCAGGTTGGGATGTGGCCTTCAGTTGGAAAATCCAAAATGTTTCCCATTGTTGAACACATCTGTTGGCATAATTGTTTCACATCAATGTACAGACAAAAAAGTCATTCGCACTACAGTGCAATCATTAACATTGCAGAAATGTAAATTAATCACACAGTACAAGAAATTCACTATCTCAATTCAAAAACTCAATGAAACCTTGAAGGGAAATGTATCCATTAAAAGATATAATTGCAGCCACAGTGATTAACCGTTCTTACACAGAACATCATCATTCTTATGGCTGTTGTAATTTTTTCTAAGAAGAATCTATATGTGATCACTGACTCGTAATTTAATAGAATCTGTGATGTTAGAGGGGATGTTGATTTCTGCATCAGTATTATTCACATTTAAATGGAAAAAAAATATTATGGCCCAGTTTTTGCAAGGATCTGTACCGAACAAAAATGTCTTTTTTCAGTCTGTACAATATTATATGACGGTCAGGAAAACACTTCAGAGTGCCATGTTATCACTTTGAATACATTTCAATTAATTATGCAGAACAAGTCACAGCCGAGAACAAAAGCTCATGTGTCTCCTCCTGTCTCAGCATCTCCTCCTCTCTCTGAACTGCTTGGCATCTTTGATTCCGTCACCTGACAAAATAACACATTAATGCATGCAAAGGAAACAGCTTTTATACTCAGTGACTATTACTATTACCATTATTAATGATTAAATAACAGTTAGAAAATAATCTCTTTGTGCCCTAAATTTTCAATTTGACTCACTCAAAAATAACTCCTGACATCCACCGTTCTTTGCTTTGCTCCTGAAGTTCTGACTGGTGACACAATCACCATAAGGACCACTCTCTGCCCGTAGCCAGCCAGAGTGAGTGACAGTGGGGACAGCTAATCAAATTAGCATGAAATGAAAGCACAGAGCCATTCATATCAGTTGAAAAAGGGTTATAAAGCGGGAATGATAGCAGCAACCAAAGAAAGCACGGATCTAAGCTGTGGTATCTTGCAAGGGTTTGACATGTTGTGAAGCAGTTTCAACAGTTTAGGGTCAATTCCTGAGGAGCAGCAAAACATCACTCTTTGTTGGAAGTGGGCAGGGCTTGGGCCAAAACAGGAAGTGGACATCATTTTCTGTTCAGGACCAGACCTTGATCAATTTCTGTTAGTTTGAAGGTGATCGGTTAAAATCTCAGGGATTTATAAGGATTTATGATGGTGGCGGCGGCATATCGAAGATCGCCATGACGTCACGGTCAAGCCCTGCAGCATAGGGCAACCGTTTTTATTGGATATCATCACCCACTTGGTGTCTGCTCTATGATCCAATTTAGACCTGTTTGTGTAAAGAAATTCAGAAATATGGCAATTTGAATAAAAAAAATGACTTCCTGTCACCAGGGGTTGTGGCTAACTTATAATCAAAATATTGACATGTGTGTATGCTGGTGACAAGACAAGATTCCATGCAGTCTGTTGGTTTCCTTAGCTAGGCTATTTGTTATGAATTGGCTTGTATGAATCAAAGTATGACAATCAGATTGGCTCAAATGGATTGTCTGTGAAGCGCCCTGAGATGACATTGTCGTGAATTGGCACTATACAAATAAAGCTGAATTGAATTGAATTGAATTGAATTGGTGCAAATATATTGTTTCATGTGGAAGTTATATCAATTTTGTTTTTCATGGCGAGACATCAAATTTTGAGGCCCCGCCCCCACTACGCCGTTACTCCTTTGAGAAAGTTTTTGATAACTTTTAATCAAACGTGCCCTCTAGCATTCTGACCAACTTTGGTGGCTCTACGATCAAATCCCTAGGACAAGTACGTTCAAATGCGATGTGAGTAAAACGCCAAAATGGCAACTTTGACCCAAAATGTCCGACTCACTGTTGAGTTTGGATCATACCTACAATTTACTTTTTTGTTCGCCAGCGCATGTAGAACATGTGTACCAAGTTTCATAAAGATCGATGATATGTAGGTCGGGGCATCAAAAATAGGTAGGTGCTGCCCGAGAATTAATGAAAATACAAAAATCAAAAAATATTTTGATTCCAATGGGGGGGTAGCCAAATTTCCGGGACTTTTTGAGCAAGTTCAGGCCACCAAAAATGCAATTCATTTGACGAAAGAATAATAATAAACGCTTGCATTTCAGCGTTCCTCCGCACCGCCTTCGGTGCTGGGGCCTAATTACTTTTGGATCAATTAAATATTTAATTTTGAACAAATGAGTTGACTTTCCATGAAACTGAATGTTATGTGTAATGTTTGTAATGTTATGTTTGCATAAATCTGACTTAACAGAGTTAGTTCAAACAACTAGGGGGGATAGAGAAAATGAGTTAAGTAAACTGATGGTTTTTAGTGCCTATGTTGATACAACTTAAACTGTTTAGTTTCAGCATTTACAAAAACTAAAGTGGTTAAGGGGTTTAGGGAAACAAATTTCTAGTAAACTTAACTTATCTGGGATAACAATGTGGATGCTTTAAAACTGCCGATTATTATTAATTTTTTCATAGCTTTTCCATCTTTTGGATTCGCATCCTTTTAACATTTTAAATAAAGTGTAGATGGAAACTGAATAGCACTATTATTATCATATTTCATATGGGGAACGGCAATGACAGTTGAGTTTTATATTGATTTACTATGAGGGTTGGAGTGTTTTCCCCCTCATCATTCCTGTGTCTAGCTGAAGGCCACTGTCTATCACTGAGGGTGTCAGACTTAAATTTGTCAGTGATGAGTGTGCTTGTGTTTGCAAGTCTCGGTGGAGAGACTATGGAGAACTACTCCTCAAAAGTGACTGTGCTGTCTTGCAGCCATTTCACTCCTCCAATGGCATGTATATTTGTCTAAGAGCAAAACACATTTTTCTCTGCCTTGACCGTGCCGTGCCACTTGTATTACAAGCTGCCCAACCTTGCTAATAAAAAACTTTTAATACCCATTAAAAGAAATAGATGGTAACTATGTTTGCTACTAGCTAACTCTTATGTGATCGATTAAGCTTATGACTGTTCTTTCAGTGGGAACACTCTAAAACGTGTTTTCATTACTCCCACTTCAAAAATCATTTTAACAGCTTTTACAGCAACATTTCAGCTGACAACTGCACTGTGTCCATGTCTTACTCTTCTAATAATTCAGCTGCTTTCAGCGTTAACCAGGAAACTAATTCATACTAATACAGTGACAGTCCAGTGGATATAATACAGAGCATCTGTTACTTACAGAGACAATAAACCCACTCCAGTGTGCACTAAGTTACACTGCTGGGATCTTGAGTGAATACATTCTAATTGACAACAAGCCTTCTTCCTTTGCTCGCTTTTAGATTTGCAGCCATTTTCAAAGACCTTGAACTTTGAATCTTGTTGTTTTCTTAAAGTTTTTTTAGCACAATTGGTTTTTATTTAAAAGTTACTTGGAAGAAACGTGGGCAGAGAAAAAGAAAGAGGTGTGTCATCCAGTAGAGGTGTCAAGTAACAAAGTACAAATACTTTGTTACCTTACTTAAGCAGAGGTTTGGGGTATTTATATTTTACTGGAGTAATTATTTTCCTGCTGACTTTTTACTTTTACTCTTTACATTTTCATGTAATTATCTGTACTTTCTACTCCTTAAATGTAAAAAATAGCCTTGTTACTCCGGTTTCATTTAGGCTTGTTCTCATTCCGGCTTGTCACCGTTAAAAAAAGCGCACAATAAAACCTCTCCTGATAAATCATGCCATTGTGATAGAGTGAATGTGATTGTGGTTGGATGAAAAGTATAAACATATACCATTCTGACACCCTATTGGTTTACATGATCCTTCACACTTGCACATGATAGAAATCACATCCCAGTCCAACAAGAACATAGCAGACATTTGTAGCCTGGTACAAAGATGTCTGTGGCAGAGACTCCAGGGGAACAGGTAGCCTATAGCATCCCACATTTTAAATATAAATTCTAGCCATTATGGCTTTTAGAATAATCGTTTTATAGGGTAGTACACTATAGGTCCCTGTGGCATTTTGCCCTTATTAGGCCCGAGCACCGAAGGCGGTGCGAAGGCCTATTGAAATGCAAGCGTTTATTCTTCCGCTTCTTCTTATTCTTC
>JAOXYM010000001.1:28787507-28816950 GCA_028567055.1 Leptatherina wallacei
ACTTGTAGACGCGGCGGTACAATAGGCCAAGCGGCGCCAGAGGTGCGAGGGCCTCCATCGCCGCTAGCGGCTTTAATATTACTTGTACGTTTATACTTTAAGTAGTTTTGAAACCAGTATTTTTACACTTTTACTGGAGTAAAAAGCTTGAGTTAATAAACCTTAGTATCTATACTTCTACCTGAGAACTGAACAGGAATACTTTTGACACTTCAGTTATCCAGTAAAGGGCCACAGGTCGGGGCTTGAAACTGGGCTGGCTGTGTCCAGGAACTTCAAGCATCTCTATGTGGGGGTCCCTGCTCAACCAGACAGGCTACTCAGTCTCTTTAAGCTTTTTATTGTACTTTCAGTCCAGTACAGCTCTGCAATTTATCAGTGTAGTTTCATACCATAGCTTAAGTCAACTGTAGAGATTTTCATCAACATAGTTTGCTGCATATTTTGTTTTAAAACAGGAAAAGGAAACCAACATGATGAAATACTGTTCTTTTGCTCTAAACCAAATTATGAAAAGATAGCCTAAAGATGTGTTCTTCAGTGAAGTCTCTTTTGCTGCACAGCATCTGCATCTTTTCCAGATGCATCAGAATTGGCCTTCTAGAAAAAGCATTTTTCTTGCAGCAGAAGTTGAGGTAGTATATTTTGAGATAATGTTTTCTTAACTCTAATTGAGCCATTTTTAATGTCTAAATGTTGCTCAATGTGCCAAAACCTCTACTCAAGCGGGAGAAAATTTATATCGCAAGAGGGGGAAAAAATTTAATTTACAACAAAATTAAATTTGAAAATAACTGGGTCAGTTAGGACATAAGGATGACTTTCCACCCTCATACCCTCCAGCTTTGAAATATGGACATTTCTTTTAAGTCTCTCAAAGGTTTCACGAACTGCTGAGAGGCAGCTGAAATTAAAGCAAAGCCTCAGTGAGTCCACTTTCCCAAGAATTATGTTGCTATGTAATATTTCTAGGAACCAAAATTATGGATCAAATGTCCATTCCTCAGCTAAAGTAGCCCGCTGTTTTTGACACCAAATGACATACAGCAGTTATGAATTGTGTTGAAAGAGCAGGTTATATAAGTGCTGTAATTAAAGCCAAGCCACATTTTTCCCCCCTCCTATGCTGAAACCAGGTATTTAATAGTCTAAATCTAATAAAGCGACTCTGGTCCATACTGTGTGTGTGTATACATAGAAAAAAAAAAAGACCAGTCAGAGCACTCGCAAGTGAAACCGTGATATCTAATTTGAGAGCAGAAGAAAAGAATAGTTTCCTGTAAGATTCAAACTCGACTCTGAAGTGAAAGCTCTCTGGAACCTCAAAATCCAAACACCCTGGTCTGTTGCTTGATAAAACTGATGTCCTGCACATGTCCAAAAAGAGGCATGACCAGAAAGTTAGTCATCCATATGCCCCCATACTTACATACATAGATAAATAATTAACGCTGATGTGTAACCAAAAGGTTGCTCATAGATATGTTTAATAGAAGAATGTAGAGACATTTTTTTTTTTAAGTAGAATAGCTGTATAAGGACTGAAGAGATTAAATGTAATTCAGATTTTCTAAGAATTTTACATTGCAACATTTTCTACTGGTAACAGGACTGGCATGAGTTTTATTATGTGGGATGTGCATTGGGCTCTTTTGGTTTATAAGCTTAGTCCTGATATGTATCATGGTTTCCCATTAAATTGTTTTCTGGTGACTACACTGCTTTAAACATGATTTAAAAGAACAAGTGAGCTAACAAAGGAGGTTTTTATAACACACAAAACCAAACTTCAGTGGAGCCTCGCTGAAACCACAACAGTTGTTTTGTAAAGGTGTCACATACTGACGCAATCACACACTTAATATGAAGGGGGACTGAGCAATAAATAAAGATTATTAGGTTAATTAATTATTTTTGCATTATTACTCTTTTGTAGCTCCATATAATTACTCTGCACTGCCTTAATTGAATCTGAGCAGAAGCCAGCAGAAGATAATTTGTTTTCATGTTACCAAATGGCTCCAGTGTTGCCAGGCTGAGAGGAAATGACATATAGCAAAAGAAATAGCATGATTCATCTGGCTGAGACACTGACACCCAGCCATCAGAAAGGAAATTAATTCCATTCCCTGGCTGCACAGCCAAACAACATTAAGAACAGGAATAAATAACAAAAGCAACCATGCTGAATTAGGAACCAAGTGGAGCTTGCTTATCTGATATGTGGTGTGTGGGTGACTGTGTGGGTTTTATTCTATGTGTCTGTATATGCCTGAGTGAATGAGATCTGATTGGTGGGCGTATCAGCGTGTGTAGTATGTGAAGGCATCGTCTTGTTATGCATGCAAGAAGCTGTATCAAAAAGGAACATGACGAAAAATGTTTTGCATATGCATCAATGTGTCCATTTTATAGACTAGATTTCCTGGCAACTATCATGGATTGTTGACCATCTATAAGCGAGCACTGGAGAGCGTTCAAATGAGGATTATCTCCAGCAGCACAGCATGGCAGAGTTTAACACTGTATGTCATTGATTAAGCTTACGTATATTAAATGCCAACGCACATCCCACTTCCATGCTTTTCTCCTCTGTCTCATAACCAGGGCTTAAACACACCCTATCAAAGAAATGCAAACATGGAACTTATCTTAATATGTTAAGAAATGCAACAACATTAATCATACTGAAGATAAAAGCATCTGATACTAACAGAAGAAAAATGTACAATGGCAGACAGGCAAGTGGTTGTTGCTCCACTGAACCTTCAAAAAGCTGTGTTAACAGTGTTACATAGCATGTGGTAAAACTGCAATGTAAACATCAGAGATTAGATTAAGCAATGGGAGAATGGCTAACATCAAAACTAACTGATGTTCACATAAACAGGCTCCTGGAAACAAAACACGTTGTGACACATTTTGGAGTAAAGATTTTAGGGTAAATAAAGAAAATCTGACATTTGCAGACAAATATGCCTTAACAGTAGAACCTGGCTTATGTATTCTCATGGCCGTTAGCATTGATTTTCATGTTTATTCTGACCTCTTCCTTCTACTCTGGAGAGCTGAATGTGACAGGTGAATGAAAAGACCTTTTTTTATGTGTACTTGCTGCACAAGCAGGGTCATGGAGAGCAGTGATAGTCTCCAAATCCTCCATTTATTTCTGTATTTATTTGTTGTTACCACCATTAATAACCTGGCACTTCATGTGAGATATTACAACACGGCCCATTTTTCTTCACGAGCATTATGAAATGTCAAAGAAGAAAAAGCACAGTGGTAGCTAATGACATTAATGAAGCCTGGGTTTCATCCAGGTAGGCATCTTCCAAGACACAGGTATCATGCATTATGTCACACTTAGATGACTTACTGGCACAATTTTAACACAACACAGCCATGAATAATGCCACAAATGAAAAAAACTGTGTCACTTTTTCCAAAAATGTGTCAAATATCTGCTGCCCTATTTAATATAAGTCATGAAGTTTCCAATAAAAGCTAACCACCAGATTCTGCTGAAAACTCCTCAGCAAGTAGCATTTGTCTTTCAGCACCCCCTTAGTCTATTCTTTTTTTCTTTTTTCCCCTCTGCACACAGCTTTTCTTCACACACACTACAGTTACACGTAAACATTATCACATAGTCTCTCAGTAGGTGGGCCTCTATGGATCCCTGGAGCACACATATTCTCCCTTAATGCCATGAGATACTTCTATTCCAAAATAATACCTCTGATCTGATTGTCTAGAAATAACACTTTCGAAAAGCAACTTAAAAGTAACACTTGTACAATCATGTCTAAAAGAGAAATATCTTTTGGAAACCGAGAGTTTGGGGAATAAAACACAGGGTGTGAGTGTATAAACCAGAATTCTTTAGACAACGTTTTGTGGTTTGATTTTCCAGCAGTGCTGATGATGACTATGAAAGCAGCTCTCTCATTAATTGGGTGTCATTTAATTCCAGGTACTTTCAAGGAATGAGTCAGTTTTTCAAATGTTTAGTTCTAACCCAAACCATTTTGTGAGTCATTTAAAAACAGAAAAAATGAGCCACAAAAAGCTTTAAATATGAGGAAATGACTAGCAAAATGTGGATGGCTATTTCTACACGTTTCCATTATGTTGGATAAGATATGTAAACACTTTTAGCAGCAGGAACGGGATTAAACTTTGGTCGATCATCATTGAAATTAGCAGCTGGAATAAAAACATCCCTACTTTAGAGCAAGAGTTAGACGTAAACTTCTATGGATAAAGAATTTCAAGAAGAGATCATTATGTTTGGCAAAATAATAGGTTTTTGTTTTTACTCTGTAAACAGGTGGCTGCAATCAGGGATCACTTGATAGTTATATATTCTATTTTTCTTCATGCTGAGAGAATGAGAATTCCCATCTTGAGCTCTCGGATACCGCTTTGATGCTGTGCTTGATTATTATTTTCGGCTACTAGTGGGTTTAATAAACTTCTTTCATCCATAAGAATACAGTGGATTTAATGAGTTTTTAGATGCATGTTGATTCATTCATTGACCTGATAGTTTACCACTTTAAATGAAAGTCCACACCAACAGTATTTATCATTTCACCTTTAACATCCTGCAAAGCAAAGGTGGAAAATGGAAACTATTTTTGCGCCACATGCTGGTGATATGACCAATTACCTGTTTACCCAGAAATCTAACAACATATTAAGGAGCTAAGAAGATTAAATGAAAATATTTTGGAAACAGAGGTGGTTTTGTCTTGGAATTTGTCATTTTGGAATGACTTGTGGCCCAGATACATAAAACTCTGCCTAGTTTATGACTTAAAACTGTGTATGCACAGAGGCAAAATCATGCATACACCTTCTTTTATAAAGGAAGCATACATATAGGTCTTTGAAAATCATAATTATCGTGAGAGCAGGCATGTGTAATTTGCATATGAAAACAAAATTTGCACACTAACTAAACTAAAGCAACAGTAAAGAAGAAGCACAATTTTAAAGAGTTTAAGGATGAGCTACTTCTAAGTGAAGTAGAGAAAAAGAAATTGTTATAGCCTACTTGGTAGTCTCAGTTTGAGATTATGACCAGAATAGTTTTTTCTTTTTTTCTTTTTTTTTTTCAAAAAAGCCCTCTGAATAGAGATGAGATAACCAATAAGATCAAATATGTAAGTTCAGAACACAG
This sequence comes from Leptatherina wallacei, assembly GCA_028567055.1. NCBI lineage: Eukaryota > Metazoa > Chordata > Actinopteri > Atheriniformes > Atherinidae > Leptatherina > Leptatherina wallacei. The sequence goes on from JAOXYM010000001.1 coordinate 28,792,696, forward strand.
GACCCTGCCCACAGTAAGGAAAAAAAGAAATTATCCAATTACAAAATTGAGGCCAAAAACATCATCTGCTCACATGAGGCCAGAGTCCAGACTATGGAGGGAGGACTGATAATAATGGATTAATTTGAAACAGATGAACACACAACCTGTATGTTGGATCATACATCCTGAAAAGAATGTAGCTTACAATGGACCGTGCCATGTAGGTAGCTTTTCTTATGCAACCTTTGTAAGCCTGGAGCAGCTAATGAATCATCATCTTGGGCCAGATAAAAAGTAAAAAATATGTCTAATTACTCTTTTTCTTTAAAAAAAAATCACATTAAAAAGGTATCTACTACCTCAAGTGCTGCTATTTCTGCAGACAAGTATTATGCATGGCTGCAATTATTTATAGCATCCACGACTGAATGAGAGAATAGCTCTAATGATGATTTTTTTTTCAAAAGATAAGGAAGATACATCCCAATCCAGTTATAATCAAATTGATTATGTAATCTAAATTAGTCCAATTTGGATATATAACAGTGTTATGTAAAGCCAATAAACTAAACAAACCATACAAAAAAAGACTAGCTAAGAAAACCATCTCTATGATTCAGTCTCCCGTCCGGAGCATGCACAAGGCTGCAGGGGGGGGGAGGAAAAACTCCCTTTTTAACAGGAAAAAAAAAAAACAGACTCAGGAACTGTCTCTGTTGTTCTTATATCTTCAGAATGTGAGTCAAGCATATGCAAGCTTAATCAACTGTACTTTGATAATCTGTTATGCGGGCGTCCCATAGATTGATTACCTGGGTGTTCAGCTCAACAACAAACTGACCTGCATATCTAAGACAGAATTACATGGACAACTTATTAGTATATTATTGTGCATGTATTGTAGCTTGTTTATCCCATTTTTCTCCATAACCTCTAAACTGCAATGTTCTGTTTATAGCATGCATCCCCCCAGACAGAGAGAAGATGTTTTCTTAGCCTATACCGTACATAATCATGTAGTTAAGACAATAGACTTTTTGCATAGTAAGCGTGATTACCTTACTAACAGCTCACATTGGGTAGCGACAGTTCTGGCACTTTCAAAACATACTTGGCATACTTGCGATTGGTTGAAGCAACTATACATAGCTGCTGTTTGGGATGCAGTGTGAACTGAATATCTGTGTTTTTTCCTAAGAAAAGAAAAGTTGAAAGTCCTGCAATATAACCATGCCATGCTAGTCCTGTGCATTTTAGTCGGCCGGAGACATAAACCAATACAAGAGACCACAGTTCTATCTCTACACGGCTCGGTGGGAAGGTGCTGCATTGGCAAATTTTATATGAAAGTGTCTGTTCTGCCAGTTGAACCTGAGTTTAGGTCAGAAATTTAGGAGTAAATCGAGAAGGACAAGACATGGATTTCAATTAGTCCTTATGTTTTTAGTCTTCACATTGATATAGGGTCATTTTCTGGTGTCTACACCCCTATTGCTGAAAGGTTTCAGCAGAAAAACAAAGCTAAAAGCCGAGCTCTATGTCACCATAAAACATGATTTAGAGGGATTACATTTGTATCATGTGTCATCTTGTAGTTTGCTTTCAAGAGATGCATGCAAACCGAAAATAAAGCTGTGTTCAGACAGATCAAGTGAAAAGTAGAGGAAGAGAACACAAATGTGTAAAGGTTAAATATAGCCATGCAACTAACACAGTTGCGGTAGCTCTTTGAACAAAGGCATTACAGATATTTCCGTGGTGGAAAACAAAAAAGGACAGATTCAAATAAAAAAAAGAAGCTTTTTTTCTCAGCAAAATTGGTGGCAGCAGCAACCTTGCTTTTATTAGCATTTGTATTAACGGAGTAATGAAAATGGAATGAAAATGGCGAGAATAGCGCAGATTAAAAAAAAAACAAACATAGAAAAACTTAGAAAAGGTTATTTAATTGGGATTCATTTATATACCAGCATGTCACATGGACTTAAATGCAGTGTTTTCATGGGAGTGGCTTCGTGTGTTTGGGGAGTGGCTGGCTTGTTCACACATTTGCCTTGTTCATCACCAGGACAGGCAGAGCCGAGAGCTGAGCGAAGGATATTCAGTGTACTACATCACGTTCACTAATTGCACCATCTGTGGAGTGTTGTTCAGCTTGTTTTACCAACGCTGTGTTTAGCAGATGAGCTCGCGCGGTCAGTTAGCTACTGTTCCTTCCCACCGCCTCAACCAGCTACTTTTCTAAGTTGGAGAAATAAACTTCCTAAGAGACGCAGCGGAGGATACGGACCCATTTCTCACTTCGCGTTACATTTTGACCTGAGGACTTTACTTCGCGGTTATCGTTTCCCCTCTTTATTGTTGTTTTCTCTCTCTTTTTTATTTTTTTTTTATTTTCTTTTTTTCCACCCTGCGTCCGAAAGGAGGAGGAACAGGAGGTGGACCCGCGCGCCCAGTCGCCGGTCTCGTGGCTTCTTTGTATACAGCAGCAGCTGTGTGTAAATGCATGGGCACCCCGCGTCTGCTCCTCTGTGAGGGACAGCTTCTTGGGCTGCGTCCAACCTTCATGCAGGCTTCCTCAGAAATGAAGCAAGTGTAGAAAAAGGAATATCGAAACTTTACCTGTCCCCCCCCTCTCCCACCCCCCATCCCATCCCCTCCCCGCCACCGTAGTATCTTCCCCTAGCCAAGCTTGGGTGAGTTGCAGAGCGGCTTTTCCCTCCATCCCTCTCTGAGCGCTTGGATTGTAAACGGCAGAAACAAATTGTGCTCCGTACAGAGCAGGCTACAGCTACAGCTGCGCGGCTCCCCCACACACCATGGATGTAAGATTTTATCCGAGTGCTGGTGGGAATTCTATCCCAGGAGATCCAGCAAACCTGGATTTCGCCCACTGTTTGGGCTACTACAACTTCAATAAGGTGAGAACCCTTGTCGCCCTTGTTTTGTACCACGCTGGAGCTGAAAACTGAGTGCAAATAGGCTGCTATGTGAAATGCTCTCTCTCTCTAAGAAGTTGCTCCATTATTACTTCCCTCCGTTGTCAGAAAACTTTTTTGGTTGTGTATTTATAACTGGAAACACTGGACAAGTGTAGTGCCACTGTGTTACTTCCTCTCCAGCCTTATTGCACTTTAAAAAAAATATCTGACCAGTGATGTGATACAGAGTCATGATCGCTGTTGCTTTTATGGTTTCATGTTCCTCAACATCAGCGGAGGATCATTGCATCAGCACCCTACATTAGTTAGAATATGATGGGGGGGGGGGAACAACCCAAAAACCGGTATCAAGTGTCAAATAAACTGCGCTTCCTCGTGAACCTTCACATGATGCAATTTAATTGCATGTTATGGAAATATCTTTTAGCCCTTTAGTTAATTACAGGGCATTTAACTTTTATTTTTAGTGTTTCACTGGCCTGAACTTGCCAGAGTTTGCTGTTGATAGGTTTTGCAGACCCTGCTTAAAATGACAGCAGTGATTAGTGAATTTCAGATTAACAGGTTTAATTAGAAAAACGTGTGCACACAGACTGAGAAAAAGTTGAGTCTTTTTGTTCAGTGCGATGCATTCATTGCACTGTTATGCTCACACATAACAGCCACACATGGCATCAGTTATAGCCTGCCTTCAGACTGTCACACTGTGCAACACAGTTTCAGCCACTCATTTTCATGTCCCATAACATTGTTTACAAGTTGTTTCAGCCATTTCCCTTTCTCTATATTCATACTGCCCGGTGTCTGAGTTGTCCATTAGAATATAGCTGTGGAAATAGTTTATTAGCACTCAAACCCAAGTTACATGTAAAACACAGTTGACGGCTTTGGGGGTATTTTTTATTTTTTTTATCAGTGATGCAACATTTAAACTGCTTGGCCCATGATCTATCAGCAGCATGACTTCCATGTACACCAGCAAGAGGGAACAACAATTATGACAACAGAAACCACACAACTGCTGTGAGTTTTCTTTCTTTATTAAGTCTAAACAATGGCACTGCCCCCCCCTCTCCAGTCCAAATTATTCAACCTTTATAGTGCAGCTCTGTTTGCGGTCTGACGGTGCTCAAAACAGTTACCAGGTTTGTCTCACTGTTTCATCAGCTCCTTTTGTCATGTGGCCAAGTTGTCATATGTGCCCAATTTCATCATGTCTTCATCAGCCCAGAAAACTTTAACTACATTTCTTTGAATTGGTGCGAGAGCCGAAGTGCGATTTTACCCCTGCTCATAAATTCCCCAGGTCAAGTGAAATTTTCCATCTGTAACAGTAATTGGCCAGAATGCAAAGAGAGGCAAAAAAAAAGAAAGAAAAGGGGGGAGAGGGAGGGTGGTGAGAAGGTGCTTATCCAGTATCTCTACCAGTTATGTTGGAGAGAGGGAGGGAGGTAGAGTACAAAGCATGCAGTTCATGCTAATTACAATGCCTTTGCACAGTGAACAAGTAGGTTCTTTTGCATGCATCTTTCAAATAACCCTCCAATTTATTTGAATCCGTTCGCTGAAAGGTAGCACAATGCAGAGCACAATGCATCCAAAAGATGTTGCATGCTTTCAAGTTACACTGAGATGAAGCATTTCTGCTCTAATCTAGTCATAAGCTGTCACAGAGCCTTTTGCAACTGGCTAAACTTTCATTAGTTTTTCAGTTTTTGATTATTTGAAAACGGGCGATGCTGTCTCAAAACGTAGGCTCAGGAAATGTTCCGTTTTAATGGCAACAGATACAGAAGGGCCCAGAGGCACTTTGAAACATCAGAGATTCTTTTAAATTTACAGAAAAATCCAAACCAATGGCACAAACTTAATTAGGTGCTGCAGTCATGACTAATGAAGCTGCTGCTTTTTTGGCACTGACATGAAGGAGAAACAAGAGGTACTGGGGAGGAATGGCTCAACACAGCTGAATAATGCTCATAAAATCTATTAAGCAAGAACAATCTGGTAGAATTAAACACAGTCTTTCTACAAAACTCTAAAGGTTTCCAGTGAGTTAGAAATGTGAACTGCAGCGCTTGGGTGGATGATAGGGTTACTGTGGGATTCATTTTCTTAAACTATCTTAACTTTGGGTGAAGCATGGACTGTCTTTACTTAACATCAGGTTTTTTGGTTTGTCTGATTATGATCTTTGGGATTCTTGGCTCTTAAGCTTGTGTTCGTAACACCTGTTTGTAGTCAGAAAATTTTATTAGCTGGTTTAGAAAAACTTCTCATCTAATACATGGTTGTAAATATATAATTAGGTAATCTCCATTTTGAAAAAAAAATGGGGGGAGGACTCCTCACTTATGCTTTGCATCAATGAAAGAGGAGGAGATGCTGGGATCTGACTGGTTTTGGTTAATGTAAAAGTCAAATATGATTGACTTTAATGGTGTCATGAAAGAAACTCAGTGTTATTCCCATATTTATGGGCATCTGTTTTTTTTTTTCCTCCCAAGGTTTAATAGTGTTTCATACAATATCCATTTAGTGTAGGCTTTCATTTCCTTAAGCCGCCAAGAAATCACCAACAGATGTTAAGACAAACTCTTCACCTGCACTGGTGCTAACATATTCAGTTTATTTGCAAAACCAGTACCAGCACTAGTGACACACCATAATTGTTTGTAGGTGTAAACTGACCATACTTTACTTTTAATGGCTCCGCTGCAGTGCTATGCAGATAAACACGTTGACAAATTGCTTCATAGCATAAACATGGATGTCTGTGTGCAAACTGAGACCACCTTAAGGACCTCTTGTGTGTTACCGTTGATGTGTTGTGAGAAATCATGCAACCTTTGTGCTTAGTGAAGCGCTAATATTGGATGAAAAAGGGCAGGTCTGTCATGTCGTCATTTTTTACAATAAATGATGGCTTATAACTCTGAGTTTTTAGTCCATGTTTGCTGTTCTCCAACTGAATTTAAAAAACACAGCATCTGTATTTCCATGTAAACTGAAGGGAATTTAAGAAATGTGTAATGACTACTCAAATCAGGCACATTTCAGCAGCATAGTATTATCAGAGGTTGGTCCATAGGCTGGGTTTTATTTGTTATTATCAACAGAATAATGGGTATTTTTTACACTAATCCACTAATCTTAAAGTAAATGTTGAATAAACAAACAAAATGGTGGTCTTTGTCATGTAGAAAAACAGAAAAGGATCCTTGAGATTTTTTCTATTTTCATCTAAGACTTCCTTTTACATAAATGAACATTGTTCATGTTTCTTCTGTAGAGAAACATGACCAATCACTTCATCTCACTTTATTCCCTGACTTGTTTTTAAAAATGGGGGGAAAAAATCGTAATTTTTTTTGCAAATTTTTTTGTTTTTATAGTGCTGATTCCAATAGCTTTTTAAAATGCACCTTTAACATTGATAGTGTCCATCAAACCAAAGTGGAGAAAAAAAGAGACATTTTTAGCTCCCCCCCCCCCCATCCTATGAGTACCATGGTAACTTAACCAACTTTGAGCTGTGATTATTGTTGGCCAACTCCTTATTAAAACTCATTAAAACAGTTTGGATGGTTGTGCTGCAAACAGATGCAGCAGTTGCTCCTCTGACAAGGCAGCTGCTCAAGCTGTGTTTGCTGTAGTATTAAACCAGGTGTTGCCATTAGTAACCACAGACATGACCAAATCAGCCAGTACTAAAATATAGGAAGTGCATAAGAACATATTCTGTTCAATGTACCTGATGACAATTAGTCTTTTGCTCCAAATGTTGTATTTTTTTTTTTTAGCTGTATATGATGCACTCTGGTGGATTTGTTTATGAGCTACTTTATTTATTCTATCATCCACTCACCTGTAAAGTGTAAAACAAGCTAGGCTTTAAAATAACACAAAGTTATCAAGGGAGGTTATTGAGACTGCAAAATGTGCTGTAGACACAGGATAGGAACCTCCTAATGGTCCATGTGAGCCCCACTGACTCATGCATATGTAAAGACACAAAAACAACAAAGATTTAAGAACTTCGGGGGCGTGGAAGTCATAGTGAGTTACCGTACTGTACTTCCACAGCAGCAAACCCCTGGGCTATAACCTCGCATTGTGTCTATGGCTTCTATTGTCTTTGCTGTCCCTTCTGCTTTTTGGGAAGAGAAGGGGTTAACACTTGGCTCAACCAGGGGGCTATGTGCATCTCTCCAGTGTACACAGCTGGTGCCATTTCATCACACACATTCTAAACATATCCAAACACAACTTTAGATATGTGTGTGTGTTTGTTAGGGAGGAGGGGTGTAACCTTAGAGGCCTTCTGCTTTGTCAAACTCAGCAGTTGATGGATATGACTCCAAGGTATGTGTTAAATGTTTAAATGTTCAAGAAGTGAATAGCTGATGTGTTTTGCTGAGTCTTTTAATTGTAGCTTGTCAGGAGATGTAGTTCAGCAGATTTATTAAACACCTAATTTTCCCACTGAGACCAGAGAGTGTTATTTTTAGTCGCCTGCTCGAAGACACGCTCTGTACTCCGAGTTCTTGCCTCTAAGAATGACTGCTCTGTGTGGCAGACCACACTACATGCATGTCTAGAGTAGATGTTCACATTTTGTTAATGCAAAGCTCTCCATTTCCTGCACAGTGTTTCTTCAGGACTGATTGATGATTTGTGAGCTCCAACCAGGATGCAGCTGTGGTAAGGGCACACATAAGGCTTACAGTAACAGTCTGATTCAGATATGTGCAGCATCGTATTATTACGGCTGTCACTCTCTTTTTTAACTTTGTTGATCACAGTGAAGCATACAGAACACATCTGTGCGTGCATTGTGTGTAGTACAAAAACAGTCCGATGATGATTGTGGAGCAAAAGTCTGAACCTGCAGGAAACATAAAACCAGGTCGTCTGGTCTGTTTATGATGGGGTTGTGACAAAAGCTGTGAAATCTTAGAGATTATTACCCAGATCAGCACTCATAAAGACCTTCTGCCATCACTGCTCAAGAATCCACTCTGTTACATCTCCTCATGTATTGCTCAGTGTGGTTCATTTAGGAAGACCTCACACTCTGAAGTTGTTCCTCAACTGGTGGGTTGTGGACCCAATGGGGCGACACGTGGCTCTTTGACTTGGCAGTTGACAGAGATCAACTGGGTTTACTGAAATGATCTTAGCTTATGATCTCATGACCCATGAAAACTAAGGGCCATAGAGTTAAACCAGTTAAATAATCCACACTATGCTGATTGTTGGTATACAGTAGGCCTACCATAATCCTGTGTTTTTCTTCCAAGAAATACCTCTTTCAGTGTTACTGATAGGACAAATACACACACTGTTACAATGTCATCAAGTCCTTTTCAGAGTTATTTTGTTGTTTTAAATGTATTTAAAATGAACACAAGCTTTCCATTTAATCGGGAAGGCTAATTCCCGCCTATTTGTTGCTTGGGCAAAAATAGCTTCTTACTTAAACTTTTTTTTTTCTTTTTCAAAACATGATGCGATCTTGTACATTGTTAAGCTTTGGGCTTAAACAATATTCCCACAAAAGGTGGAGTTTTACAAGATAAGTTGCACGTTTCTATCCTCATCCTAGATTCACCTAGCTGGATCTGCTGATAAATACTATACTTATAACAAAAGCTACATAGACAGCGTTATCAGTACAAGTGTTTACTAGTCTACCAGTGGTGTGAGTGATGTTTGGATCCCAACAACTTCCACCCCTGTACTTGCTGAGTTTTCACCAACTTCTACGTCTCTCTTAGCTCTGTTTGTGTCCAGTTTATTCGTATGATCCTGCCAGACTGTACATGCCTTTTTACATGGCTCTTAGCTGTTCAATTTGTGACAAAATAAACTTAATGTCTTTTGTGAGGATTTTCACAGAGCCACAAAAGTGATGTCCAAAAACTTCATAGATCACTGAACTCATACGAGACAATTGTTAAACTATCTGTAGCTACCTGAAAAGGAGAAAAAGAGTCGTGTGTGTGTGTGTGTGTGTGTGTGTGGGGGGGGGGGGGGGGATTTGATGAACTTTAGATAAAACTTAACACAAGTACCAGAAACACAGGGCTTAGAAGAGTTATGCTTAGCTGTGTATATAAACTGCATGCCACTTGCATGAGGAAAGTAAATCTGAATTTGGGGTTAGTTTATCTTGTAAGGTCATAAGTAAATAACCTCCAGGAGCCATTTGATATGTTTGTGAATACAGCACCCAGTTAAATCAAAGCAGAGCTCTCACTAGTGATATTTTTCAACTGTGATCAACTTGCTTTAATCTGGTTTTGGCTCTCTACATCTTTGACAGCTTCAACCTTGCTGACTTATAAAATGGAGGGGGGTATATGGGGGGATGACTCCCCATGCCCCAGAAAACTGCTTTTACTGTGAATTAAGCAGTTTTCTAAAGGAGCAGTCAATCACTTCTGGTTGGCTGATTCAATAAGTGTTGTGTCCCTTTAGTGGTTAGCCTCGCTGTTAAGACACATTCATTTTTAAAGCTTTCCAGAAAGGCAGCCGTTCCATGTTTCATAGATTCAATGTCCAATTCTCTTAATGGGCTCACAAACTGTATCAAAACACTCTGTTTTCCTTTTAACTTGACTTAAGCTCTTGGCTCTTTTCAAGGAGCAAACATCACTGACAAATTCCCTCCTTCTCACACTATCGAGGGTAATATTTTAAAGCCAGGACCGGCTCAACGCATTGCTTCAAACTTCATATTGAGTTACCTTCTTCTAACTGGTCCTGCTCTTTTTTTTTTTTTTTTTTTTTTTTATTGCTTTACTTTGCTCTAAGTGTGCTTCCAGCTGAAAAAAATGTACAGTATCTTTTTCAGATTTGAGATATTATTTCTGAGAAGCATGCATCACCCTAATTATGTCAGGCGAATTATTACCTGGGTAAATTATTTTGAATTTACACTCTAATTCAGCTATGAGGGTTCAAACCGAAGCAGTCCGCTCCCAGAAATGGAACTCATTGTGCCAACACATCTTCTTGTATCAGGTTTAGTTTAAATTTCCTAGTCATTATAATAGCACGGGCTGCAGGTGTGTAGTATTACATGTTACACAGTGTGATTAATCCTCTCTTTTTCTCCTGCCCCCCTCCTACATCACACATTCCCATAATGCAGCCTGTTACCAGGTTGCACTAAAAGGACTGACAATAGTAGCAGGTGTGCAAATATCCCTCAGACCCTTTGGACAAAGAGCCTAAATAATGCGGGTAAATAAAACTTTTATTTGAATAGTCAAATAGTCGGCTTGTTGGAGCGACCTGGTCTAGAGTTCAAGATAGATTGGCTTTAAACGGAGCTTGTTTATGACGCAACAGAATATACAGGCATTACTTTAAAAACCATGCAAAATAAAACAAACAACCTCGGTTCCCTGTTTGTTAAAATGTTGTTGTGGGTGATTTCCAGCAACTCCTCTTCAAATACAAAGTCTGTTGCAGTTGGATGTAAATGTCTATCTGAACAGTAACAACCAAAGCAATAATGCAGCAGCCTATAAACCCGCTTCATCTCCTGAGCGGGGTTTAATAGTCTCCCAGAATTGGAAAACTGCCATCTCAAGCTGCAACACTGTGATTGGATCCCTCATATACTTGCGCTAGACTTGATAAGAATCCTCTGACATTAGTTCTGTGGGGTTATTTTTTTCTTCAAACTGTTCAGTTTGAATGATACAGAGATTTCAGCACACTGACAGATGTTTAGTCCTGGAGGAGAATGAAACAGCTGTTTCTAGAAAAATATGTTTGTACTTAAGTGTTGCATCAATGCTGTGTTTTGTCAGAAATGTCTGTATTCTGTGTGCGGAACAACAGTAAAGTAAGTCATAACAGTAAGTTATATTCCTACTCTCTAATTTCCTATCACCCCATCTTTTTTCCTCAGTCAGTAATTTATCACCAGTTTTTACAACCTTTTGTGCCATTTCTCACCATAAAGAACTTTTGTGTTTGTGCAGACTGTGCAAACGTGACCCGAGGCATGAGGCACGACACGTTGAACTTTTTCAATATTGATCTAAGATTGTAATCTATTCCTAACCCTGAACCAAGAGCTTTTTATGGTCGCCTTAACTCAACCATAAAGATGTTAATCATGGTTTGGTTGTCGGGACTGGATCCTGTAGGCAATAAAACTCAGAGATGCTCTGCTTTTAAAAAAAACAAAAATAAAACACACAAATCATACTTGACTCATCAATCTTACATCATTCTTTTGGTGATAATTGCCCATCAGTCGCCTTTATTTAAATGAGCACCGCACTCAGCATGTTACTGAAATATCACTGCTTTCAGATTTCATCTGAGAGCTTTTCCATTTGATGAAAATCATGCAGTATTCATGAGTCTGTCTAGTTTTTATTCAGTTACACAATCAGAAGGAACAATGCACATGGCCCCTGTAATAGCTCTTGCCACATTACAAAGGTCCGATCCCTAAAACCTCAACTGGGATTATGAATGAGGTCTGTGAAATTCTTGAGCCGACTTCTAATATTTTTGGGAGTTGAGGTTGCGGCTCATTCACAGCATGTCCTTGTTTACTGTGATGTGTGTGTTTCTGCTGGCTTATGAGCTCTCACATGTGGTCATACTGTGGGATGGCAGAAGTAGAAACAAGATCAAGGTCTGTGAGGCCTCGGTATTGGCCGGGTTTCCCTGGCTGGACAGCCGCTGACAATCCTTTCAGATGACATTCCTTCCACGGAAACTGATCTAGTTTCTCATCATTGGAAGTTCTGACTCATGGTGTAATTTTTCAAATACCTGCACAACCTTGGGAAAGGAATTTTATTTATTTATTTATATTTTTTCTTAAAGCTCCACATTTTCTTCTCATCCCCTGCTGATAAACAAGAGTAGAAACTGAATGATTACACAGTTGTAAAGGCATTACAGGCAGCTGATTAAAGAGTTAGGTTGGAGTTAGCCAAGGTTAACTGTCCATAATGAAACACTTTGAAAATAATGATACGCTGCATGGTTTTATGAAGGTTTGTGGCTGCTCCGCTCAGCAGTGCTGACCTTCAGCAGTTCCACAAGCTAATCGGAGCGATCCCTCTGCACCCCTGTAGTTTCCAGACTCCATTAGCTTCTGATATGAATCCAGAAGAGCAGAGCTCACACAAGCTCTTCCTCTGAAAACCCTCCTTGTGTTTGAGGTGGCTACCCATCTTCACTTTCAAGTGCCTCCATGAGATATGTCTTTTAGCTCCTGCTTTGATTTGTGAATGTGTATAATGCTGTACAGCACATCTAACATGGCAGTCAGCTGAGACTCTGAAAGAATCATTGTGTGAATAATTTTACATCACTCCAGAGTACTTATCATCTCTTATTGCAGGGCTTGTGGCCAGTTATGAAAAACAGCTGTATATTTCACACCTAGGTAGTTTTGATCATATCTTTGACAGAACTGGCTGCTGTCCACACTGTACCATTACTGAATACATGTCTACAAAAAGAATTAATATTAGCGTTGGCTAACAAAGTCCTGTAAGATGTTAGATGCTATTTGGAAACTGAACAGAATAAATTGTAGGTTTGTCTATCTGAGATGTGTCAGGCTTCTTATTACAACAGCAAAATGATTTATTTTTCCTACAATAAAGTGTTTGCTAAAGCCACGTTGTGCATGCAGCTGTCATCCTGTAGATTTTATTTGACTAATGTTGATATAGAAATAGCTTTTCAAAACGTTTTCCTGAGTACTTTTGCTGATCTTTGCTTTATTTATACTGTGTAAGTGTGGTGGGCACTGGACAGAGGCGGCACACATGTAAATGGTTAGATTATCCAGTTTCTTGGCATACAAACTAAAATTCCTACCATCTTTACCTGAATTAGAAGTTTGTTTCCACCAAATTTCAGTGACCATGTGTGATCACACCACCATTAGTGACACAACCAACATGCAAAGAGACAGCACAGTGCTCTGTATCCATGGTATAAGGTGGGGACATTTTCTGAAGAATATGTCCCCAACAGGAACTAATTAACAAATAAGAATAATTGCCATGTTCTTTCATTCATCACTACAGTATCTCATAACAGGCAAGCTTCAAGCAGGAACAACAAAGTCGTACATAAATCAAAGTAGTTTCCTTTTCCAAGCCAGAACCCCCTGGGAGGCACCTTGGTGCTTAATTAAAATCCAGAAGGATCATGTTTTAAATGTAGGTGAGCGATCACTGAATAACAATGACAAACTATGCCCCAGAGCATTAGTGGTGTGTTTTGGAAAAGAATAACAGTGTCTTTCTTTTTTCCTTCTTTCTTATACAAAATAAATTATATTTACTGTAAAAGGGGGAAATTTGTTTTCAGTGCATTACAGCACAGGGATTGTTTTAGATTCAGCCTTTCATGGCTCCAGAACCTGCCAAAACCAGGACTGATATATTAATCTCATAATTACCCACACAGGATTAGAATGAAACAGCTCATTATTAGACATTATTTGATGGCTTACCCTTTCAGTGTACTGTTTATCAAGCCTTTTTTTTTTTTTTTAGCTTTGCAATCACTCACATGTGCAAGCCAGCTCCAATTTATAACACTGTAATTGTCAAAATGTCACCAAACGTCACCGCTCAAACATATCTGAGCAGATCAACGGGACTTTTGAGAGGAATTTTGAAAAATCTGAGAGATTGTCATTGAAATGTTTTTCTTTTTACCCTCTTGCTAAACAGTAACAGATAACCACTGACAATCACAAACAGTAAACGCACAATAAATGTTAAGACATGTTATAAGAAAAGGAGAAGTGAGATTTAGATGGAAAGTCATCTAAATCTTGTTAAAGTCGTCCAACGTGAGCCACCACAAGCCACCAGTCTTAACCAACAAAGCAAGGCTGTTTCAGCAAAACCTCTGAGCATATTAGATTGTGCAACGGTGCATTTAATTACCTGTGAGTTTAGATTTAACTGATAAGAAGAATTTGTTTCTTTTTTTAACCTGATTTATAACATAGTATCTTTTTAAATCCAAAGTAATGATGCTTTTAGTGTAATGAGTTTTTTTTCCTTTTTTCTTTTGGCATATTAAATCTATGAGGAAAAGCTCTCTAAAAACAAGCAAAAGGTGCCAAAGGTGAAACTCTTAAAAGGGTTGCAAAATACTGTTATACCTATAAAACTTCATATCCTTTTACTAAATTAGAAGTGGCACTTTATACATTTGTATTAGTATTATCTATATTGTGTGGTTTTATGGGATAGAGACAGTTGTGGTCCCTGAGGCTATACTTGTCCCCGATGTTTGAGTTTCCTGATCTGACGTCTCTGCACTGACTGGTCTCTGGGCTACAGCCAGTGATACAGTGGAAAATGATCAGATGAAAGACAATGTGGATTCACATTTTTCTACGGAGGGCAATTGGAATATAAACTGTCCTACATTTAGCTGTTTCTGCAAGAGTCATAATTCTGATATGCTCTGGCTCTTAGAAAAGCCAAAAAAAAGGGAAAACATATTAAAAAGGGGAATGTGTGTAGTTATCAGCAGGAAAAAAGGAGAAAAAAACCTCTCCCAAGTCAAATCTGCTCAATTACAGAGCTCTGGAGAGCCATCCATAAGCAAGCCTTCCATTGGCTAATCAGTCACAGCAAATTGCAGTGGTGAATATTTCAGACTCTGCAGATTTGAATGACATCATGATTATTTCACTGTTGTACTGTACACTCCAATAATTCTATAGGCAATCAGCTGGAACCTGCAGAAACTGCATAACTCCTGATTTAAGATGTGAGGGGGGAAAGTCAGGGGAGAACAGCAAACACAAGGGCTGTCAGTCAATGTGGAGAGCTAATTGGGTCGATCTCTTTAGTGAAGATGAATGAAGAGATTAACTCTCCCTATGTGTCCAGTGAATCTTCCCCTCTGGCTGCAGGTAAATTAGCCGATGACAAGTTGACAGTGGGAACTCTGTTCTTCACTTCGACTTAAAGCTGCAGTCAGTATTTTACAGCATGGCTCCCCCTGCTGAAATGTCTTGTTTTTCTCATCACAGTTTTTCTTTATCTATTGATTTAATTGAATTTGTGGCATTTGTTCACAGGGTTTGTTGACTTATTTATATGACCAACCAGAAAATCTCTGTTTGACCTACAAAAGGTGCAGTTGCAAAGTCATTCATATTTTGTAGCTCATCTGTGCATGCAAAGAGCATCATGTCACATTGTGATGCTTTCAGACCATATATAGTGGCAGAGAATTGGAGAAGTGTGTCAAACGAGCCAAATGAAGACAGATTTAGAGTGATAGGACAACATGTACACAGGAAGGTGCAGGTGCAGTGCAAACTGTGCTCTGCTCTCATTTATTTTAGTAGAGAAACTCACAGCATGGTCTTAAAATAGAGGTCAAGGCTCAAATACAGAAAATGTCAGTGACCCCCTTTTTTAGCAGCTTGCGCAGGAGAAATGGGCTCAAAGTCTTCGGAGAGCTTTGATCAAAGAATCAAAACCATAGAGCTACAGATGTACAGATACAAAGAATACGATTTATTTCCAGTTGTATTAAAAGAGTAGATTATTTGTTTGCACACTTTTGCACACCTGTACTTTCCATGGGCTTTAAGTGCATTGTGCATATAATCTCTCGTGCAAGATTTTTGAGAAAACTTGAAAACATTTCTACTGGTTGCATCAGTACAGAACTGATTGGCCACACACTGACAAGTTTCTTCAAACAGAAATAATTTTGGCATCAAGGTTCGTTAGTGTTTTCCCCACATGTGATTACTTTGCTAACTCACACACTTCAAAAAGTGCTACTTAAACACACAGCAGAACCCCAGGTTTTCATGTGCCTTTGCTCTAAAAACACTGGAGAGATTTAGCATAATGACTAAATGATGCTTATTTTGTCTTTGTTCCCAATCTTTATAACTGTCAGTGCAATGATATGGAATCAAAGTTGAAGCTCAGTGTTTGTAATTGCTCAAAGCTAGTGTCTTAATCTCAGACTGCTTTTGAAGTAGGAAATGTTAAAAGTGACATTTTGAGTTTAAATACAGTTAAAACACTTGTGAAGCACTTAGCCTGACGGTGGCTGTCACAAGAAAAACAATGTCTGCGACTCAGCAGCTGTCAGGTTTGCTAATGATGTCCTGGTGTGCTGTCAATCTAGCAGATGAACGGACAATGGTACACCAAGGAGAAAATGCTTGAAACAGCTAATTGCTTCTAAGAGCTCACTCAAGCATTTGGTAACTACTATGTGTTCACAGATGTCTTTTCCAGCTGCTATTTCATTATAGACCTTAAAGACATTACACAAGCAGTGCATTGGATTTCTTTTTATGAGCCTATGTTGTTGCACATCAAGTCTTTATGATTATAGGTACATTATTGCAACCACATTTGGAAGAAAATGACATGTGTGGAAAGGGCACAAGGCACAGCATCTATATCTGTGCATTTTCATTATTTCACCTAATCTGCCCCGTTGTTCCGTTAATCTCTGCCAACTTGTTGATTGTCAGTTTTGGAGACACATTTCTGGAGAGGAGCCCGAGAGTATTTGCAGCCGGACCTCTGTCAGTAGCGCCAAGCAACACAGCCACAAATTGGAATGTGGTACAGTTCTGGGAAAGCAGCCAAGATTTAAATTAGACAATAACCTCTGCTCTCTCTATATTGCCTCTCTTTTCCAGCTGCAGGCCTAGCTATTTGTTTAATACAGTCAGCCCTGTAGTATATAATAGACTGATATATGAGTCACCGCTCAGCAGTTTGTGCTTTTCAGATTTATAGAGATTGAACAACCGGCTGGTTTGTGCTTACTGTGGTCCTCTGGTAAGAATAACAGGAAAGACACAGGTTGCACATTGGCTTGGAAAGTCTAGTCACAATACACACAGGAAGGTTTGTAAAAATCTCTAACAAGACAAAAAAAAACTTTGATAGGAAAGTAGGAAGAGATTAAACAACTTCCAGCTGACTGCAATCATACGTTTCACTTTGGTTAAAATTACATGTTTTTAAAAAAAGAAGCTTCTTTTTTTCTGTATGCAATATAACTTGTCCACATGTTGATGTTTTCATTGTTTCTTGCTGTTACATGGTTCAATACAGAAGAAAAATGGCTCCTTTGTGGCTTTTTGTTGCGTGAACTGTAAATGTGTAACATAAATTATTTTCTATTCACAAAAATCTGATATAGTCTTTTTCTGACACTAAGAAATAGATGACTGCTTTGAGTCCATCACTAAAAGCGCTTGACTGTGCACATTCCCAAAGCCATTTATAATGAGAGTATTATCCAGTAATGGCACGGGGGGAATAGAAAAATGCATCAGTGCTGCTAGAGCAATAAGAGAGGACTCCACTCCCTGCAGCTTTCAATAGAGCTTTATGTGAATCCAAGTCCCAAGGCTCATAGCCAGCTGACAAACCAGGAGAGGTAGCTCAACCATCATCATTACCGCCATCAAAAACAGACCTGTTTCTCCTTGTAGAAAGCTCATCATCCTGTCTGACATTTAACCATGTAATGTTTTAGTTGTTAGCTTCCCTAACCGCACAGCGGCTTCCTGATGTGTTGTGGAAGAACGGCAAGCAGAGCAGAGTATGCCTCGGTTAAAATCCACACCTCCGATACCATCTTGAGTTGGAGTTGCATCAAAGCTGCTGAAAGTAAACAGCCTTGAGACATGGCTTAACAGTAAAAGCAAGACAACACCAGCAAAGCGAGTCTTTCTCATGTTGCTTCCTCAAGAGCTGCGTGTCCATGCAACGGCAGCCTTTGTGAGAAAGCTACACCATGTTTCTGAGGCCCTCTCCTTCGCTTAAGCTCCTTTGTGGCTGTGGGCCAATGGCATTGCACCCCACCAGATCAAAGATGGAACCCCATTTAGCTTGTGCTTTCTTTTAGGATTTGCTCTTAAAAGTAAAGAGGAGTTTTAACAGCTTGTGGGGGGGGGAGCGGGATGTTGGATGTTGACCTGCATAGTATTGAGACTGCTGGGCTCAGAGTATTGGTCCATCATGATGAATGCTGAGACCATCTTTGTTTTGGCAGTATTTGCAGGGATTAGGCCTCACAGGAAAAACAGTAGCTATGGTGAATGTTGGTGTAATTGAGTGTTTTGTGCAACATGGTGGTGTTGATTGTGGCTCTGTTACAAAATTAGTTTCTGTGACTCAACTTGAAAAAGTTTGCTCTTGAAATCATCATAAACAACAGTTGGATAAAAGTTGTTTTATTTTTAGCCACACAGGTATTGTGGTCCTAGTCTTGGTAATTCTCTCCTGTTGGAGAGTTAGTCCACCCGTTTGGTCTTGACTTAAATAGCCCAACAACTGTGGAATGGGTGCTATGGAATGTTTTTTTTTTTTTGGAACATATTCATGGTATCCAGTGAATGAATCCCAGTCAGTGACAGGTTTCCACTATTGTTGGACTGATGGTGCATTTTGTACATTTCTGTTACCATTAGGCTGCTTAATTTATTAACCTAATATCACCATCATCAGGTCTTTTTTTTTCTTTTTGCTTTCTAAAATACTTTGCTTTATTGCCAGTTTCTTGCAAAACCAGTAATTTGTTAGAGCTTTCATTTCAGCACTTGAAATTGTACATTATATCCCATTGCCTGCACAGCGGCATATTTTTCTTTATTAGACTGATAACTTACAGATATTATCACTTAAAACAAATTTATGCCTGAGTGCCCAAATGCACCCTGACTGAACAATTGGCATGCCTTTTGGGAGAGCTATTATTAAATTTCAATTTTAACGTCCAGAGAACACTTATGTGCGTCAGTCACTGCCATACCCACTGAGGTGGAACTCGACTGCGGTCAAATGTGTTCTTATAGACACTATTACCCAAACAAATGTAGTGTGTGGTAAAAGTAAACTTTTTTTTTGTGATTGGCATTTCTGCCTGAACTAACGCATGAACCGATGCAGAAAACTCAATCTATCGTATTCAGAAATACTTAAAAAGACATGCAAACATCTCACAAATGCTTTTTCACCATGGTCTGTTTGTGTCTGCATGTTTATCACTCTTGTACACCAAGTCTGTGCTGAATATAAATTTAGCCCTAAGGAATATGCTGAAAGCCCAAACTATAGTTTGCCTTTTACTGTCTTTCAACGCTGCCATAATAGCAAGCAAGCCTGAAAAAACACAATGCATATTTGCTGAGCTGTGAAATCGCTTGTGAGTTTTTTTCCCCCTTTATTTTCATAGTTAAGCTTGTCATTTGGGTTGGATATGCAAACTTAGGTTCATGTGCCGTGATGGAATTATAATGTTCGTGTACCATGAAGAGTAATTTGAGATATGGAGGCTGTGCTTTCGGGTTTGCACATGACCACCTCAACTATAGTGTCTCATATTTTAGAGAACTTAGTGATGATCTCATCTAGATATTGAGGGTCTGGATTTCACCTGAATAACGTGTAGTATTTTTCTGATCACTATTAGATAAATGTAGCAAATTTGAGCTGGCAGTTCTGTGTGATGTCGTTGACTGGGAGCAGTGATTGCTCTGCAAGGATTTAAAGTGCTCCTCCGGGTTCATGTTTACTAAAGTTTAGGCAAGCTGCGATGGCACTATTTGAAGCTGCAATGGTCAGTGTGATGTATGAGAGAAATGATCGCCGCACAGCTTGAACATCTCTGTCATCGGCTTGATTCAGATCCCACATAAGACTTTTTCTCACAGCACATCCCCTGCACTTCTGTACTTGTACCACCATTGAAAGGCGAAGAGAGAGTGAGATGCTTACAGTGAACTACCCTCAGTGCTATCTAATGTAGTTGAGGACTAGCAGTCTTAATGCTAGAAGACAGTGCTGGGCTAGGGGAGTAATGATTTTAGCTTTAAACTGAATTACCAATCGATCGGCCTGCAGATCAGAACACAGCTTGTGAACTGACTGTGTGGACACGCTGTGTTGTGGAGTCACTTTACAAATTGACTGCTGCACACATAGTAGAGAATGTATCTATATATGTCAGCTTGGCGCTGCATGCGCAATGGCCTGCTGGGTGTGAACAGGCCTTGTGATCACCAGTGAGAGGCCACTGCTGAGTGTTGATGCTGAACTAGGTTGTAAATATTTAGTGAAGAGGACTTCAAGAATTATAACAACTTTCTCAACAGAGCCCAACCAGGATGGCAAAAAAAAAAAAAAGGCTTCAGTCCTTTTCATTCAAAGAGAAGCTCAAACCTGGCGCCAGGCTGAGCTTTGAAGGAAATTGCATAAAATAATATATAGCAAATTACTGCAGGTTTCTCAGGATTGGAGGCTGAGTTTTAACTGTGGTGTTTTCACAGTCTTTTATGGAGACCACTGGAGAACGTATTAGCACAAGTGTCATGTTCCAGAGAACACATGCTAGGCTGTGATTACTGAGCTCAAGCTGAACTGTAAAATCACTTGTCAGCAGTTGATTTGTTTCTGGAAAAGCCTGGCCTCATGATTGAATTAGTTTGGTGGTTTTCAGTGGGGAGCGAGAATGTGTCCAATTGGGTTACTCGCTGACAGACAGCACTGATGTTGTGACTGTAAGATCGTACTGTAAAACCAAAGACTGCTTTGATGAAGCTCATTAAAAAATCCAAATTGAAAAACTCTTACATATTTATTCATTTATATGGTATATTTAAAAATTTGTACTTTCTTAATCATTTAATTACTATCGAAAAAGCAAGGTTTAAAATTGAAATAAATAGAGACGCACCAATGCGCTTTTTGGGGGTTTCAATCCGATTCTGATATCTGAAATTGAATTTCTGCAGATAGCGATACTTTCCGATACCAAATCAGTTATGAACTTTATTATTATTATTATTATTATTATTGTGTAAGGCTTCATTAGGCTGTAGGAAACCACTTATTGCTTATTTAATAAGAGAGCAACTGATAAACAAAATTAATCCAATTCAAATGTTTTCCAAAATAATTACCAAGAAAAACCTTCTAAAGTAAATTGAAGACAATGTCTGCAGTTGCCAATATCACTAAAAACAAAGTGGTAACACCAGCCTTTTTAATGTTTAATGTCCAAGAGAATGTATTGAAAGGGAACCAGGATGTATCTGAATAATCTGGGTACACTAGATTGTCTGACAGCATTGCAGACTGATTGTGGTCAGCAGTACTTTACATACCATGTGAGTTGTATAATTTTTTTTACTTTCTCACCGTCTAGATCAGCTGTTGATTAAAGCTATTCATTCAACGTTGCATCAGTGGAAATGCAGAAGTGACTACTTTCCACTTCATGTAACCATGCCCACCTCAAATGTCCAACCAATCACACAATACTTCTCGGAGCCCGGCGAGAAGAAAGTTCTGCCAGCCCAATGCATCGAGAACTGTCCTCAACCACATCCGCGAGAGCAAAATTACGTCAGTTTATTCTTGTGGCCTTGAGAATAAGAACAAAGTTCTCGCTTCTTGCGGAGTATGTAAAAGCCTTTACTGTTCAATCTTTCTGGAACTTCTTTATGGAGCCGATTAGCAATGACTTTTTGAGTTCAGTTTGAAGATCCTATAAACAGGACTGTGCTAGTTGCTAATGTTTAAAATGCTCCACAGGTTTACATACATTAGTGAAAGCATTGCTAACGCCACGTGAAATAAACCTGTCATGCTCAACAAGCTGCAGCTTATGAGCCAAACAGCCCAAGCTGGAGATTCCCACATCTTCCTTCACCTTCTTCATGAGAGTCACATTGTCACACAGGATTACAGCATTTTAACTAGCAGACTTTTCCAGAATTATCCTTGATAGATAGAGACTAACTGACCAGAATGATGAATTGGACCAACTTTTCTTTTGGGCTAATCCTTTCAGTTTTCACGTTGTGTGCTGGAAGTTTACTGCTTCGTTGAAACACTTAGCGAGTGTCTGCTGTGCTCTATTTTCTCTTCCCTTATTAGCTAAATAGCTTTATAATGTGGAAACCATGGCTTTACACACATTTCAAGCTGCCGTCTTACTTTTTTATTTTTCCAAACTATCCAAACTAGAAGCACTCCGAGAGCGCAGACCTTTTTATTTATTTTGCCAATGATTATGGACATTACTTTTGAGTTAGAAGTTCTAATGGCAAAATTAAGATATGAGGAGTCTCCCCAAAGTAAAGAATCCTCAAAAAATTCCTGGATCCAGGCGGGGATTCAGACTCTAGACTTAATCTTGAAATTCTTCATAATTAGGGGCGTGTCCTTTTGATTGACAGGTGCCAGATATCCGGCAGCAAGGAGGCAGGGGGGGTAGCACAACCGCGGTTTATAGCCAGCTAGCAGCATGCCTTAGCTTTAGCCCGCCTACCTCTGTTAGCTGGTTAGGTCCGGGCTAGCTTTGTTAGCTCGTAGCTACAGGCAGCCAAGAGTATGATGGGTGTCAATCATCCATCCCCATGCTCACAGCCCCCCTCTCAGCGCCACCTTGTCGCTCATTGTTGTATTTTCCGGGACTTGTGACGCTGCCAAGATGCCAACGGTGGGAACCTCCCAACAAGCCTCAATTCAGCTCTTCAGAAACCTACAGGTTACGTGATGGAGGGTCTGTCCATATATTTTACAGTCATTGGTCTAAACTATGGATGTCATGATTACAGATTTTCTTAGTATGATTATTGTCAAAGAAATAATCATGATTTTACAATTATTACCAATATTATGAGTTTATTTTCCAACACTATAAATGTGTAAAATTTTTATTCCTTATAAATCTTAAAGATTTAACTGATTCTGTTTATTTCTGCTTCAGAACCACTCCTTACTCCTGCATCACTATTAATACACATACATGAGTTCTTATAGCTATATTTAATGAACTGATTCTGCATTAACATATTTTAGTAGATTTATACCTTAATAATAACTATGATTTATAAACATAAGATCAGAAAGGTCCCTCTTTGGATCGGGGAATTCGGCCCAATAGCCGATCCGTGAATCAGGTCAATACCGGAGCCAGATACCGATATTTAATTGGTCGGTCCCATTTGAACAAATAAAAGTGTTTTGTAGTAGTTGTTGTATTTGTATGCATGCAAAGATGGTATGAGCTATCAGAGGCTTTTCATGCATGGATTGTACAGGTTTTTGTTGTCCAGTTCATGTTTGCTGATAAGATCTGTGTGGTTACTCCATCATATTGAAGGTGAGGCAGGGTCATGTTGGCGCAATATTGTGTTCGCCCCGAGGTTGAAATAATTTTGTTTGCTGTAATAGCTGTAAAACACCTTATTTCCCACTGGATGTACTCTCATACAAATACTTCTTCAGCGGCACTGAAAATGTGAGGAAGAAAAGGAAGAAAAAAGTGGAAAAAAATAAATCGGGCATCAAAATTACACTGGCTTTAGTTGGAAACAAACAAACAAAAAATAACTTCTTATTTTAGTAACCCTGTCTAATAACAAGCAAGTCCGTTTTTTTTTTTTTTTTAAATGATTCAGATAAATCTGTCAGTACCATCTCGGCTAAAAAGAAAAGCTGTGCTTTACATTTAAAGAAAAAAACCTATAAATTCATTTTCATGCCATTCACCGCACGGTTGCTTGGTTTTCTGTCTGCCTGTGATCATGCACACATTGGAGTCATTTCACATCAGGATCAGCGTCCATGTAAGCTCTTAATTCTCTCCTGTTAAACAGTTATTGAAGAAATGTGCTGCTGGTGCAGAAAGGAAAATAAAAACACTGGGCGCCTAGCATTTGCTCTGCCATATAGCCATGCCTGGCTCTTAGCGCAGCTCATATTACAGAGCACCTTTAACCGATAATTCAGTCTGTTAATAAAAATCTCAGAGCCCACATCTGTCTTAAAGCACCCCTTGATATAGCTTCACTGTGAATCCCTTCTGCCTGAACAGGCAACTCAAACTAAGTTTGTGGTAGTTTATAGTGTTTCAGGAGCATTTCTGTTGCCGCAATAGCTCCCATCGTATTTCTTCAAGTTTGCATCTATGTCACATCTCCGTCACTATAAAGCCTCTGCCTTGGAGTATGCATGGTTATTGGGCCCCTCACATGGCAGCCACAGCTCATCTAGCTAGTCACATCATTTTAATTACAGAGCCTTCATTGTCTGCGCTGACCCATTTTAACGCACTCCCTTACCGTCAGCTGCGTCGTCCCTCCAATCATACTTAATTTCATCTGGCATTTGACTCAATCGGCAGTGCCGCAAACATGAGTGTCCAATCCCCTCCCATCCCTACCAACACTAAAACACACGCGCACACACACACGAAATGAATTGGGGATGCCAATAACAATCTTCACTCCCTGCTCTGGTTG
>JAOXYM010000001.1:28817050-28835141 GCA_028567055.1 Leptatherina wallacei
ACACTAAAACACACGCGCACACACACACGAAATGAATTGGGGATGCCAATAACAATCTTCACTCCCTGCTCTGGTTGTCCACTGAGGCCTCCGGCCCAACACAGTACATCTTTTAATGGTGAAGATTGATATCGGTGGCAGGGGACATTTTTTTAGGATGTTAGTCACAGTTCTCTGAGGAGATTTAGAACTACTCTTAGATGACCCTAGAAACATGATAAAATCTGACTCGGAGACGGAGCCCTGGGAGTTTTCGCACCACTAATTGGCACTTGGACTTAACTTGATTGTATGTTATCTTATGGAGTTAATGTCATTTACAATGTGTGAATTAGACATTCCTCTTAGAGACTTGTTTGTTTTATGACTCATTGCTTTCTGATCACCAGACATACACGTTTGTAACATTATCATCTGTATAACCCAGAGATACATAACATGGCAAGTAAATAAGTTAAAAACCTGCGATTATTAATGCTTTTGAGAAGTTTACATGAAGCTTCACTTCATTTATTTTTAACAACTTGTTTGATTTCCAGGCAACAGGCAGCAAAAATTGCACTTGTTTCATCTCTTTGTTTTGATGCAATATCCCCAAATTCTCTATTTACAACAACCACCGCAACTCACTTAGTCGTGTTCACATCCTACAGACTAAGGGAGAGAAGAAACAGAGCCAGAGCTGTATGTAGTCTTATCTCCCCCCATAATCAGAACAATGTTCCTAGTACTTGAAGAGAGAGGGATATCTCTGAGACTTCAATTTATTATCTAAAAGAAGGAGGGGGACAGAGTAACACTTCCAAGATAAGGCCAGCATAAGGTTAATTACTAGCCGAGTGGCTGGGGTAACCTAGCCATGTCATGTCTCAAATTTACACGCAGCTGGGAAGTGAAGGAGTGCTGGTAGGTGACAGGTGCTTCTTACTGGAGTCTTTATACATGTATATGAGCATTATTGAATGTAAACTTAATAAACCCAGCACTTGAGTCGGATGCAGTGTAGTGGGGCGGCTCCAGGTTAAGATGGCATCGGAGGCTCAGACAGCTCAAACCACCTGCTTCAGCAACTGCTAGCAGAGCTTGTGGCTCCTCTTCTCATTGGTGCGTAACACTGTTAACATTGCTGCTGACTCCCCACTCTCTCTCCAGGGCATAGACTAATTAATGGATACCATTCGCAGTTGATTAGCAGCAGTTCTTTCTTTAATTACATTCACATACTAACCACTCAGAAGAAAAGGAGACTAGGAAAAAAAAATCACAAAGGGCTAGAAAATATATTAATGCACTTCTCGCTTCACTCTGATCTTAATTTGTTTCCTCTATTGTTTGGTCTCTGCTCTGATAAGAAGCATCTTTTTTTGTATTCCTCTCTGTCAGAGTTTTTTCATCATTCATGGTGTTTTAAGAGAGTGACTTTGTAATAAACACACAAAAGAGATTACTGCAGAGCTTTGTTGAAAATAAGTAGAGTTCTCGCTGGAACCTCATGAAGACGCAAACACACCGTGAGTCTTTCTCCTCTGAGCTGTGTAGGCTGGGTTTTGCTCTGCTCACTCACACAGAGGTGCATTGTGCTCCTGGGCCCAGCTGCTAGCCCATAATTCTTCATTCTATGTCCCATTGTTCCTACCTGTCAGCGTGGTTGTGTCTCCGAAGAAAGGAAGTGGCTGCCATTTTGCCAGCAGGCTATGTGTGGGTTGGGAGGGGCGGGGGCATGTTGTGGAAACATGTTATTTCTTACCAAAGTGCAGGGTTTTAATAGCTTATCAGTTGCCTTAATCTATCTTTACAGTGTGGCACTCGCAAAGTCTTCATTGTTAGCTTTGTTTTCCACGTTTATTTATCTTGTGCTTGTAGGCGTTGGAGTAAAAAACAGTTTTTCATTGCAATAAAACAAGGTGAAATGATTGTTCATGAACATGGAGTTCAATGAAATGTTGAACCCATCTCCCATTGACCCACCATGTACTCCACCCACATTAAAAACACCCTCCACCTCCTTATTTCCCCCCAGTATCACTCCTCTCCCCTAGGTTATTTGAAGTTAATAACGTGCCACTGCATCATGATACTTGGCTTTGTGATGCAAACATATTCTTAATTGCCATCCCGTAAGAGCTGAATAGCCGGACCAGATTCTCATTACCCTGGTTTGAATTGGCCAGGGCCTCTCACATGCCTCTCATCATGCAACAATAATGGCAGAGTGGCAGAATGCGGCTGCACATGTAGAGAAAAGGGTTAACTCAGTGTGCAAACATTCAGAGACAAGTGTGACAATCTGTTTGAGTGACGGCTGTCTGAAAGAGGGGTGCTGCTCAACTTACAGTGGATGTCTTTTGGACACTCGTGGGCTGATTGTGTTTTTTTTGTCTCTATTTCCAGTTCCAGAATAACAACAACTACATGAACATGGCCGAGGCAAATGGCGCCCTTCTTGCTGCTGGGGATGTGAGTACACTTTTCATACATTCAAGTTTCTTCAGCAGAGGGAACCAGGAGTGTTGCTGGACATAAACTTCCGCTAAAAAAGGCACAGGCCCCCAGTGCTTGAATCATCTTTTTTTATTGTAAAGGCCTGTGAGTAAAAAGGGCAATATGTTGATGATGAATTTCCTTTGCTAAGCTAGCTATTACTAATAGTACCATACACATGCTAATGAAGCCAATAAAAAAAACAATTGTGTAGGATGATTAATCTTTGTATAAAAAGAAATCTCCATTCACATTTTGAACACTTTTTAACCTTTGATAGGTGTAAAAGCTGCACAAACTCAGGTAGCCAAGTGCTCTGTTTTAATCTGTTTTCAGTTCAGCTACACTGTTTGGCATTCTGGAGAATAAAAAATAAATATCTATTCACTCCCTGTTACTCTCATTTTAAATGAGCCAAAACTGACAGCTTATTTGATCTTCTGTATAAGATTTTACTGGTGCACAGCTAATCGATACTGAAGCGCAAGCTCCAGTAAAAAGTGTCTAGCAATGCTGATGCAAGAAACCCAGTTAACATGTAAATGTAAATGCAGCATACAGTGGGCTAGATGCTCTTTCTTTTTATTTATTTTAAACTTAAATTTTAAAAGTTAAAACCCTTTTGTTTTACGGGAATGTAGAGGGATACAATTGGCCACAGTCAAAAGTAATGTCACAAAGAATAAGGTTTACAGTAGTGTGCAAAAGTCCTGAGTCACCCTTCGTTTCTGCAAATTTGCCATTAGAATGTGGATTTTGGCTTAGTAGTTTAAGGGATGACATAATACTGGTTCATCCCTTTGGTGTGGTGCCTTTTTAATGTTGACTCATGACTCATAGATCAGTGTTTTGTGTTTTAACTTACAAAAAGAAAAAAGGGACCTTTATTTCAACTTATTTGTTGTAGTAAATGTGTGACAAAGCTGCCAGAGAAACTCTTCAAAACCCTTTCAGAGAGGCTGGAGAACTGTCGCTCAATACTGCTTTATTAGATAAGGTCTTAAACCTTGCAAGTAAAATATTAAGATATGAGGAGTGCCTCAAGTCTTTTGCACAATACTTTGTGAAATAATATCTCATAGTCAATGATTGGTAACATATTTCTATTGACTGAAATGTTCATCTGTGTTCTAAAACCCTTACAACAGTTCACAGTTATGAAAGACAGACTATGTTGACCCTGTATTGTCACACAGTAGGTTCAGAGAGCTGAATTTAATGGGATCTGACTACCTCGACTGCATCCTGGAAGATAAGGAGATTTCTCAGAAAGCTGAGGATGTAAACACCTGTTTCCCTCCTCTTTTAAAGACATAATGAAGGTGTATAAAGAGATTTCACAACCGTGTCACTCTCTGAGCAACTCTATCTACCTGTGCTTACAAAGAAATGAAATGTCACCAACAAGATTTTGCTACATAGCTGCAGGATTAACAACTACTATAGTATTCTATTCAAAGAAAGAATGAAGTAGTTGTTTCTCTGGAGGTATAGAACTGCCTCTGTGAGCCATAGTAGTCCTAACACTGAGCTAAATTTACTCATTTTATTCCCCCTCCACCCACTCTGCTGCCCTGTCATTAGAGGCAAGTGTACCAAAAATACCAGTCGTCCTCTGTGGTTCAAACTGTCCAATCTCATTCAGAGATTGATCTGGCTTCAAAAACCCACAGCAAAGCATCATTGCACAGCTCCAAAATACAGAGATAGATGTCATTGTTAACCTCATTGTTTTCATTCATGTCAGCTGGGCAGCAGGGATGCGACTGTGACATACAAGCTCAGGCAGCTACACACAAGCGTGTGACCTTGTGTTCATAAAGTGGCCACCTCACAAAGCCACAGAGTATTACAGAAGAAGTCTAATTTTCCCCCACATTTACGCTGAGTGGGCGCATCCTCTGTATCCACGGGCTGCTGAGGCCCACTGCAGCAGGGACCACATCGACACAGGCTGCTTGGAGAGCGTTCAGCCCCCAGCTGTGAGGGCCCACTGTGGCAGTAAGGAAAAGGGAGGATGAGGAGGGGGGCTTCTTGAAGGAAAGAAAAAAAACAAACAGTCCAGCTCATTTGCATTTAATCAAAAGGAACAACTGTTTCCAGTGTTAGGGCACAGATGGTATTGTGCTTAAAAGGATGAAAAGAAAAGGGAGCTGAAGTCTTAAACATAGATTTTCTTTTCTTGCTCTAAAGTGTCCAGAGTATTGTTCGTTGCAACCTGAGCTAAAAAAGTGATTGCCTCTTTAAGCCAAGAGAATTCACACTGTATGCATCTACTTAATGGTTCATATTATGGGTAAATGAAAGGGGGCTACAATTATGGTTCAGTTAATGCCAACACATTTGATCAGTGTTTCCAAATCAAATTATATGGATATCGTAAAAAAGACACATTTTGTTATTTGAAAGGGTTTTCTTTGATCAAAAGTTACCATTTTTACTGACTATTTGCTTTTCTGTAAATGCCTGAAAGCTAGAAACCTGTTAACATCCAGCTGCTGTTTACTCTATGCAAAACAGGAATCTCATGCTGTCTGTATTTCCCAGGCAGAATGCTTCTACATGAAAACAGCAGACCTGTATTTGCTGTGTTAAAATGGCTTGTGTATCATTTACCTTCTGCACTTAGAGGATAAGATAAGATGACCTTGGTACGCCTGCTAAAGCACACATCCTAGCAGGGAAAGCTTGACTGCCTTCTTCAGAGAAAGAGATACTGTACACTGAGATTGTGTTCCACTTAGATGTATCACTTTACTCTCCCAATCAAATTAGTGTCATGTAATGAGCTATAAATATGTAGAAATGGACTACAAATGATCCAAATTTGAAATAATGCTGATTAGGGGTGCCATGGTTGATGTTGTCATCTGAGTAGCTGCACTCTGCCTGTCTAGATATTTGAAACTGGATCCTCAATCCAGCCTCTATTGATTCTGAGGCCTATTATATGCAGTAATTGCATGCTGCTGCCTTTAACAAGTCCTGGTTATTGCATCTGTGAATTGCATTACTACGTTTATTGAGGGACTGGGACTATTGCCTGAAAAGCTTATTCTTGCTCTTTGTCCTGATATTGAAAAAGCGTCGTGGTGTTGCAGATATAAAACACATTGAAAAAGGACTATTTATGCTTTACATCCATGTTTTTTACCGAAACATAGTTGAAATGTCTATATATAGAACTAATGTTGATTAATGTACATTTTTTAGAACATTGTACTGTTTGATTTAGGATTTTGTTAATGGATGTTGTGCATGCCAACAGCACAACCAGAGGGACTGATCTGTCTGTCAACAGTTAGCCAACTTCTTCGAAATGACTGCATTGCTTTGTTTATAGTGAGATCAGGTATATTCACTGTGCCATTTGGAAGAACAAATTATTTCCATGAGCTCCTGGCTTTTCATCGAGACACACCAGTATATATTTTCTCTAATCCTGTAAAATATAACATTTACTAATTGGATTGGCACCAAATGTTGTCACGGCAGTTATAACTCTAATATGTATTTGATCCTGATAAAGTCGCTTGACTGTATATAATTTCAGATTACAACAAAAAAATGAGGTCTCCTAAAATATTTGCATGCTGCATACATTTCAGATTCTAAATTAATTTCTTGGGAATTTTAACCTCAGTGCAATGCATGCTGAATGTGTGTAAGCATGTGGAGACTGAAGATGCACCACACTAGGTCGCCTGTTGGAATTAGAGTAATATCTAATAAGGATCACTCTCTGTCGTCAGTACCTTCCACTGTTGTCATCTGGTTAACTTTGAGTTAATTTAACTAAATGGTCATATAAAAAAAAAAATATATATATATATATATATATATATATATATATATAAATGAGAGAGAGAGAGAGAGAGAGAGAGAGAGAGAGAGAGAAAAAAAAAAAATAAAAATATGCAGGGAAGAAGGGAGGAAAGTGATCATCATAAGAAAAATGTTATCCATTTGCCAACAAGACAAACCACCCAGATCAACATGCTGGACCACTTTACTAATGCACTGATGCACCACCTCAGTTTAGATTCTTGCACATTTCAATCTCAATCTTTTTAACTATGTCAGCATACTGTGTGAGTTCAGAAGTCCAAGCCATCTCACAAGCAGTTTCGCAGTGCAGAGTACAATCTGCTTATTAGCAAATCAATGTTGATTTCCTGCGGAGTCTGATTGAGTAGAAATGATCTCAAACATAATTTTAGAGGCCAGTCCTAAAACACAATCCTGATGCTGGGCTGCTGGGTTACTAGTGGGATTATTACAATAAACAACCAACCCAATTACTCAAAATGAAACGACACATGATTAGAGTCAAGTAAACAGTGTACTATGTAATTTATAAGTTGCATAAATTTGAGAAAGACTTGATTATGGAATTCATAACTGCAGAAAGTTTCATTTCAATCAGAATATTTTGAGCATGTTAGCATGCTAACATTAGCATGTAGTTGAAAGTTGTGCAGTGCAACCTCATAAAGTGTAATGATAATATATTTGCATGTAATAAACAATTCATTTGACTGTTAAATATTTTTAAACGGGTAAACTTCAGACATTTTCCCCACAGTTTCCAGCCTCCAGTACCGGCTGGGGCTTTCCCACACACCTGCTCAAAATACACTTGTTGGGGTAATCAGGCCTCTCCATTACAAGCCCCTGTTCAGCCCTCTTACCACTGAACCTTGTGACAGGAAACACACACAGACACACATTACTTTGCTCTTTCTGTTATGTTCTCTCTTGCCCACCCCTTAACATGTACATGCCTGTACATCCTAAGCCAGCATCTGGCTTGGCACTTGGCTCTGCTGAGCCTTTCAGAACAATTTAAATGGATAATCAGGCTGGTGATGCAAAGAAAGTGGATTGTGCATCTCTTAATCTCCAAACAGAGCCCCCTAAGCTGCTCCTGGTGCAGAATTAGACTGGCTTTATGTGAAATGACACCAGACAGTGTGCAACACTGTAGCACTCTGTGGGTTCCAGTAAAATCTGGCACCTCCTCCCCAGGGAGAAGGTCTTCTCTACACAGACAGCTGACATCCTCCATAACCCCCCATATGAGACACAAACGCCATGTCTCTATTATCAGTGCCCCTAGTGTAGATGTTAATTTGCATCATCATGAACAAAGAAACATAACGCACACAAGCAGTCTTTGATACTGATCTTGCTCCATCCATCCTCCCTCCCCCACTGTAATACTTTCTTTTTTTATCCTCCACTTCTACACAGTTTAGCTCAGAGTAGAAACCAGCATTCCTCTGCACCGAGTACGTTTGCATTTCACTTAAAGGTCGCAGTCATGCTTGTGCTGCTCTTCAAAAGTAGAGCTGACCCCCACCAACCTTCATCTTTGACATTTTGTCTCAAACCTCAAGGTTGGCTGTGTAATTCAGGTCACAGTGCATGAGAATATTGGATCCAGTGTCCTATATAGTCCTGCTCTGATTTACCTTACGCAATGTAACACCACAGGAAGCCGACTGACTTCAGCAAATAGCTCCCATTGTCGAGTAAAAGCAAAAAAAATGTGAAAGATGTTTCCTTCCTGCAAGGGCTTGTGTTGCAAAAAGATCACAGTCAGAGAAGTGAAGCTGACTGTAGTGGGCACAGCAAGACAAAGACAGGGCAGATGGTTTGTTTTTGTTTTTTTAGGTGATTGTAAGTGTGCAAGTGTCTTCAAATTGCTGCATGATATGATTCAGATGAGACTGGAAACGGATCAGAGAGCAGGCAGGGGAAGCTCAACAATATGAATGAAGACTGATCATGAATAATTTCTGATCCATGTGCTACTGGAACTCTAAATCCATGACTCATTACAGTTGTGATTTCTAACTTTTCTAGACACTACATTTGGATTCAGAAGTTTCTGAACATGATCGTAGTGAACGACTGTAAGTTCATGAGCTTGACAACAGACGAGTGATGCTAAATGGTACCTACAGAGGTTGCGCATTATTTAAGTTATACTCTGCATGCCAAGAGTCAGAACTGTGATTAATGTGAATTTGGCTCCATCTGGAAGGAGAACTGATTCTTTACAGAAAGAGGCAAGTGAAAAGTGAAAGTGTGTTAGAGAACAGGAGGAGAGAAAGGGAAAATGGAGGATAAAAACTCTATTAGCTTCCCCTGCCACTGGAATTCATCAGCGCTTGTCAAGACAGCTGCCCTGAGTATGCAATGAATTAGTTTTAAGTGTCTGTGTGCTAAAGCAAGCTAGGGGAACATTAATACTCCCTAATCAAGGTCTGTGTTGGCATATTTCCTCCGTTGTCTCACTTCTGTTATTCCATCTCTTACCAGAGAAGCAGCAGAAGAAGACAAAGTTGTTAGCGGGGGTGCTGAGGTAACTCTGCTGAAAGATTTTGGGACTTTTGGTGACAGAACTTCACCTCAGCCGATATGCGAGTTCTATTTCTGTTTTCACTTTACTGAACCTGCAAGGCACAGCATGAGGCTTTACATGTGAGTAAATGCTGTAATGTTAACCAGGATTGGTAGGAGTGAGTGAAAAGAGAGTGAAAAAACTAGGATCCTTTTCATCTTTATCATCTCTGAGAATTAAATGCAGGTGTCTAAGAAGGTGAATTAGCATGTGAAAGACTCATCTGTGCTGGTGCAAATTAGCATAAATGCTTATTAACTTCCAGCCAGACATTTTCATGACAGGGCTGCCATTTAATTTTAGGTAGCTAATGGAAGCAACACTGTGGTAAAAGGGACTGAGGACCAAAAAAGTTGTTTTAGATTAAACTGAAGCAGCTTCAAGATCAAGAGTCCAATTCTTTTAGTTAGTTTAAACACGTTTAATAATTCCACTTATACTGGGACTTAAACATGATTTTAGCACAATGCCACTGTGTTCAAAGCATTAGCCGTAAGAGAGCCACACTTTGAAGAGGATCTCTGTAACTTAGCAGCAGCAGCAGCCAAGCGCAGGACCTCAGATCGCATGCTGTTCGGCCCTGCACTTCTCTGGACCTGCAGCGCGGCCATTGTGAGAGTAAGAATATTTGGACTTTCTAGAGAGTAGCTTAATGCAAAGTGCAGATGAAAACAAGACCCAAGTAGGTGAACAGTCCCATCTCCAAGAAGGCACATAAGCAAATTAAGTGTGACCAAAAGCTTTAATTCGAAAGGCAGAAGGATTAGGCTGTTTGATGAGCAGATTTAAGGGTGCAGGCGAGGGGAACAAAAAGAAACACTTCTGGCCAAGCGTAATAATCTTTGAAAATGTTCTTTAAACCCATCTCCCTGTGACGTGTATTTTCACTGCGCTTCAACCCAACATCTTCCATCCCCAAGATTAAGAGCTTTTATCATGTATCCTCTCTCTCCCGTGATTGCTGCTTGATATTTTTGCTTTTGACATCTTTCTCCACACTCGCCTTTTCTTTTCTTTTCTTTTTTTTCCCCTGCCTCGAAGTGGACTGGAGTACATTCAGGAAATGTTACATCTTAGTGCACTTACACACGAGTGTATTACCACTCAACTAAAACGCTCTCTCTTAAGCAAAGTTGTCTGATTTAATCCCTGAAGGTTTACTTCCGGAGTGTTGGATAAGGCTCTCCTCAGTAAATGCTTCCTTGCCGTTTCATGTTTGTGAATTTCATCATTTTTCCTCCTTTTTCCCCCCCTTCTCTCTTGCAGACATTTCACACGCCCAGCTTGGGGGACGAGGAGTTTGAGATCCCTCCCATCACACCTCCACCTGAGACAGAGTCCGGTTTGGAACCAGAGGTGGACTCTCCGTTCCCACCAATGCCAGAGCCCACAGCTCCAAACAGGGGCCACATGATCCCTCAGTTCCCCCCACAGAGCCTAGATCTGCCCTCAATTACCATCTCACGCAACATGATGGACCAAGAAGGGGTGTCGGTGAACAGTGGCCAGCCTGTGGTGAGCTATGCTTGTTTAAATCACCAAGTCTGTTGGTTCTTTCATTTGTCATCGGGTTCCAGCTCCAGATCTTCTCCTAAATGTTTCCCTACATGCAGCTGCTGCTCCAGATAAGCTTTTAGATGGCAAATCTGAACTGAAGAATATGATTTACAAGGCGAATCTACTGGAAACCACTGATTACAGTTTTTCTGGGAGTCCTTTTACAGAAACATAATATCACCGTCACAGTTTCTGTACACTTCCTGTTGTCAGCACATCTGGCCCAGCATCTGTCCTTGTTTACAACACAGAATGTATATGATCACATTGAGTAAATGTCATGATATTGTGTTACTTAGTGTGAGGATTAAAAAAAAAAAAAAAAAGGAAACAAAAAAAAAGCGTCCAGAGCGTGGATGATCCCCCTCTGTAAGGTGAGCAGATGTAAAAGGATCACAGGTGTTAGAGTACAAAGCACATTCATCCCCAGGACAGTGAAAATGGCACCCAAAAGTGCCACAGTTTCACATGCTCATATATAATTCATGTTCCCTCTAGAAGCCTTTTTTTTTTTCCTTTTTTTTTTCTTCTGCTGCTGTAAATGCTGATCTATGCCTGAGCCCACTGTCACATGAGGTCTCTAAAAGCAGCACATGGCAAGTTAAGAGTTCAGGGTCAGATTTGTCTTTCTTTTAGCCTCCTAGCAAAAGGTCTTGATGAACATATTTTCACCCAGTCCTCTTTTTAAATAATAAAGCTGCCCCATTGTGGAGCTGTAGAGTGAAATAATCACTTTCTTAATGTTGACTGCTACAGATTGTGAGATTGTTGTCTCTGGGTAGAAAGGCATTTTCAAATGCCACAATCATAGAAGCACTGAGAAGGAAAAATGGAAATGTCACTGGCTGACTAGTTGTCTTACAGACCTATTACAAAAATGGAAGATTAATTTAGAAGAGAAGGAATAAAGGACAAAGGCATGAGCGAGGACATGATGATATCGATGCTGCATTTGCTTTGTGAGCCACAAATCACATTGCATTGAGAAGAGGAGCCATTATCATTAGAACTGTATGAATAAGTGAAATGTGTTTTAGACCCCTCCACCCTGACCCCCCCCCTTCACCATGACACATTTGTTGAATCACACTGATATTAAAGATATTTATTTACATCCCATGGGAAGGGGCTATAAAATTTAACAGCTCTTTTTCCTGCTTCCATGCTCCTGGCATATAAAATAATTGCGGCTTTTAAAATATCTCTGCCTCATACAGTAAGTGAGCCCCAGAAGGCTTTTTGCCTAAAGAATTTTCATTTCATGGTCAGTTAAGCTTTCTGCATCTGGAAGAAACGGAACCTTGACACAATTACATTCCTGACTGTTCTCACGACTTGCTGGAGGATTAGATTTGATTCTCAAACATTATTCCTCTTTAACACCATTTGCATGGCTCATGTCTCTGATTGTGCTGAGACTCTATTAAAAACTGAAGGGAGAATGTGGGTCTCTGCTCCTTTGCCTAGTGGCATTGTCGCCGATGCACTACTCACTCCTTATCAGTCATCGCACATTGTGGCGCGGGAAGGCTCGTGGTAGCCCTTCATTTTTCCTGCAAATGGGATTGATCCCCAAAAGTCTTGTGACAATGCCTATAGAAACTCTATTCATCTGTAGTTTTATCTTTAGCTTTGGAAAGAGAACGTAACTTCTAAATGAGATAAGTAACGGCGCCGTTTGCAGTGTATTCTATATACAGAGACAATGATTTACGAAGGCCCTGTGAGGGGTGTTTTGTCATTTTGTCAGCACACTGATAAAGCAATGACAACCTTATATACATGATTACATTCTGTGTTATTTGTTATGGCTGCGGGGGCAAACAAATAAACCGTGCACTACTGCAATTACATTTCTCATCAAACCGCCATGCTCATATATCCCAACGCTTGTTTTGGGTTTTTCTTTCTCTGTGCTAGCTTACCGGTGCAGAATACTTAGTGTGTGTGAAAGCCTGTCTCTTATCGCAACTTAATAAGAAACCCAAACAGCGAATATACCTGGGCTTTTTCCTTTTTCTTTTCTTCAAAAAGCTTCTTCCATGTCATTGCATTGCCAAGTGTTCTGCTAATTCCTCTCTCCTTAATGTTCAGCGTATGTCTTGCAAATTGGCCACAGATGCCAGGCTTCTACAAAAGAGAAATACATTTTCTCAGCTGCAATGTGCCTGGCAAGCCCTGAATCTGAAGTCATTATTTATTTAATCTGCTCTCCTAACAAGCTTCTGACTCTCATTTTTGTCTCCCAGCATGTGTCCTCCTGATTTGTGATTGAGTCTCAATAGTGCCAAATAGTACTGGAGTTAGAGCTGCCAGTATTGCTTTATTCACAATTTCTTCTCGATTTTTCTCCCTGCTGCACAGCAAGGGTCTGTGGGTTCCATTTCGAAAAACACCTGGTGCCTTCACCACATTTTAGGTTTTTTCTCGACACATGTAAGCGTGTACTGAAATGGGCTCTGTGTCCTCTGTGATTGGATTCGAAGCCTACAGTAGTCAACTGGTTGTATTGGATGTTAAAATCAATATTCAGGAGACACCATCCACGCTATCTTATTACATTTACCACTTTGTGGCGATGCGTTATATATATTTTTTCATTACCAACTAGCTGTTTCACATGCCATTAGCTTTTCAAAGATATGCTAATATTTGATTGTAGAGTGTTTGAGTCGCACACATCGCGCAAGATGAAAGTGAAGCTGAAAAAAGCCATTTATAGTTTGTTGTTTACATGATTTGATATGTCTTGATACTGTGTAGATATCCAGTGAGTACAATAGCCTCAGTCCTGACTGGACAAAACCCACTATATCCTGAATGAAATGGAAAATGGGAGCGCTGTTGCAGAAAGCATGTTTTTCTACACATCCCTCTTATCTCCCTTTCAAGCCAAGAAGCACTGACATGAGTTCTGCATCAATTTAAGAGAGTGGATTTTTTTTTCCTCCTTCCTTCGTTTTCTTTTTTTCCCATCTCGACCGACAGCTATTGTGACATATTGGGTCAGTCAGAAATGAAAGATATTCATGCAGGCATGCAATACTTGTAATGAAGTCTCAGCTTGACCTTCTGCATGATTGATTCTGTAATTTACTTTTTCTCGTACGGCTCTCAAACAAAAATGATGTCATGTTGGACAAGTTTTAAATACACATAATGCATCAGGAGAAATGGTGGAGAGGGGCATGGGTCAGTGGCTGTACCTGACCAAGGGGAAGGAACCTACGAACCTCAGAGTCCAAAGAGGGGGGAGGAGAACGAGGGGAGATTTGTTTTTAAGTGGGGGTTAGAGGTTGGCGAGATAGATCGACTGAGTGTGCACACCACAAAGAGAGAAAGAGAGCGAAGTGTGTTTGACTGAGACAGGGCAGAGGGAAGAAAAACAATTTATCTTCATGCTATTATAGCCTTTACCGGCATTCAGAATTCCATTTTTCTCATTTGGCTTAAGCACAGACTTCAGCAGTTTGCTGAAAATGGAAGAAAAAAAATAAAATGATGTACCCGTTTAGAAGCCGAGTAAAGAAATATGTGCAGAGCGCTGATAAACTATCTTTAATAGGACTGACCTTTCATGCTGGCGAAAGTTACTGGGGGATTCATCCTTATAATTACCATATAGATGATTTTACCCCTCTCCTGCCATGGAACATTTCCAAGAGCTCTGGCATTGATTGAATGGAAATTGAACTTGTTAACATTCTTTTCAGCCTGTTACAGCTTGGTGCCACTGTTCATAAATTCTCTCCAAATTCTGATTTCCAATATCTTAAAGAACAGACTGGAGGCTGTTTTCATTGACATCAGTGCTGAGATTTCTATCACTCGCTGAATGCATAATGTTGCATTTGAGCCCCCGCTGCTATGTTTATTGCTCCGTGTTTATTGTGGAAAGGGTTTCACACATTGCCAATAGTATGCTTTTTGTTTTGTTTTGTTTTGTTGTTTTTTTCCCCTCATCTGTTAGTTCTCAGAATGCTTTATGTGGTTCGGTGTGGAGCGTTTGCTGTGTTGAAAATGGCCGAGGCCAACAATAATGCACAAAACGAGCTATTACTTCCTCTTTGTGCAGCATATTGTTGGCAGCATTATGCTGCAGCTTTCACATTGAAGAACAGCACAATGGGAATATTACAAATAGCATTTACATTCAAAAACCCTTTAATGATTAGAAAGTACATTTCCGCTTGTTAGTGTCACCCATGCAAACACACAAAGACACCCCCCCCCCACACACACACACACATCTGAGTAAGGAGGGCACATCTGGCCACTGTGTACTGAAGATAAAGGCTTATTTGCCCATTCATGATGACTATCAAAATATCTCGCTAGATGTCTGCTGTGACGGCTGGCAATACTGCAATCAAAATGCAAATGAGGAGACACAAGTAAACATCCAAGTATCTGATTCATATTCACAATCAAGACATCTGTTACTTAATATCACTTATTTGACTGGCTTGTTTATAGCTGATATGTTTTCAATTCAAATCAGCCGAGCTAATGCTGGCATTTAACACGACACGACTGTCGCTGCTCTTTTGTAGCGTGAGGTGCTAAAAGCTGAATTATTACTGTAACATCAGAGGAAAATAACGTATTTAGCAGGCTGATGAAAGTGATATGATGAAGCATCGAACTGTGGTCAGATGTGCACGTTTTCAAGAATGCACAACGCTCACTTCAATTTGAAATAATTCATCACATTTCAAACAAATAGCAGAAGGAGCCATTGCTCTAAGTCATAACTGCTCCATAAGGATTGGGTAAAAGTGTTATTACTGTATACAGATGGCCACGACTAATGAGCTCAGTGTGCGTATCTTTGATGTTCACAGCAAGCAAAAAGCAAATGGCAAGCCATCGTGTTCCCAGTAATGACGATGACAATGGCACTTGGAACATGATGCCTTAAATCACAGTCATTTGGTTGCCGGCCCATTTATTGCAGCTTTTATTCTCAAGATTTCTGTATTAGAAGAATCACAACAATATGTCCTGAATCCCCCCCCCCCCCCCCCCCCCCCCCCCCTCAACTTTGCTTCACCTTTTTGCAGAAACCTGCTCGCACATGTAAATATAAATCCGCTCCCACTTCGTAGATTGTATTTATGATAAGCAGCAGACATGGCATATGAGAAAGAAATGGATTGTAGATCCAATATGTGCCTGTCTGAAATGGTGTTACAATATTGTTTTTGAAGACAGGCATTCATAAGGTTCTTTCAATAAAGCCAGGTGCATTGGTTTATGATGTGTTGATGTTGGGAGAGATTGAGTTTGTGCTGCTGAATACCAGATGGATGTACTGAGGGAGAACAAATCACCTTTTCTGTTCTGTTCACGTCCTCCTCTCTGTTCCATGTCAGCTCTGCTGGCTCTCTGATCAGTCTTCCCTCTGGAGAGCTGGCAAACCTTGTAATTTCATCCCCGCCACAATCAATGCAAACATGTTGCCTGTAACTTCTTTAAGACTCGTTCAAGAGCTGAATGTTTTATTTGGAAATAAGTGAAAGAGACTTTGAGAATGGTATTACATTAAAGTCTGGATGGTAGAACGGACGGGTCCTGTCCAAAGCTCTTAAGGTTTATGCCTTCAGTAGATTGATTTATGGAGTTGATTACAGTGACCCCCCTCCCTTCTTTCAGGCAAACATGAGGTACTAAAACTGCCTCTTTCACAGAGATGTAACCTTAAATAAAGAATATAGGCCTGTAGCTAACTGACATGTTGGAGCGTGCACACAAAGTGTTTTTATTGTGACATTTGAAGTTATGTGCCACAGTTCCACTAGTTCCCTTCAGAGACTTGCCAACGTAACCTGTGTCAGAGACTTCCATACAACATTGTTTTGAAATAAGTCACCTGAGCTGTGTGGCTGACCACTGCTGGCTCAGAAAGTTGGTTACTCATGTGTCAAGATAATTTATCATTTCTCACAAGAGACATTTTAGAGGCAGGACATCTTGACATGTGATCTGCCACGTAACAATCCACAGAATCCAATGACCCAATTTCTGCTGTGGCACAGAGATACGGGTTCATGAGCTCGGGGAGCAGGGTGTCGTAGAGAATACAGAGACAAAAGTCTTTGAGCTGAAAGAATGAGGTGCAAGTCTGTGCAGCTTAAAAACAAGAAAAGGCACCAGTCACATAATGAGTGAAAATAGACTTAATTATGTCAAGTTATTCTTTTTTTTTTATTAAACACTTTCCTTTTTTTTTCTATGAATTTCCTTATAGAATGTTGGACCAGGTCATCTTCGTCAGTACCAAACCAACCCATCCATGGTGATGAAATCCATCATAAACATGAACGGTCCCAATGGCATGATGCCACGGAATCAGCTGACCACCATCAACCAGTCCCAGCTCAACACACAGCTGAGCTTAAACATGCCAGGATCCAACATCACTCACACTTCCCCGTCACCACCGGCCAGCAAGTCCGCCACACCCTCTCCCTCCAGCTCCATCAACGAAGATGACCAGGATGACGGCAACAGGGTGAGCAAAAGTCGGAGAACATTTCGACGATTGTATAAAAGAATTGTTGGAAATACACCTGGTGAAGTTAAAAATAAGTTGTTGTTGTTTTTGTTTTTTTTATTAATGTCTCTTTATGGTTTCAGATTGTTGGGGAGAAGCGACCAGCCCCAATAGATCCTACAAAGAAGCCCAAGACTCCTAAGAAGAAAAAGAAGAAGGATCCCAATGAGCCTCAGAAGCCAGTCTCAGCTTATGCCCTGTTCTTCAGAGACACCCAGGCTGCTATCAAGGGTCAGAATCCCAATGCCACCTTTGGAGAAGTGTCCAAGATTGTGGCCTCTATGTGGGATGGCCTGGGAGAGGAACAAAAACAGGTACTGACTGGTCAAAGTTATCTTCAGGAGTCATTGAACATGCTGTATGAGATGTATCCAAAACTGCCTCAAGTCATGGGTGTCTTTCTAAAATGAGTACCTGTCCATTCAGACATATTTTTGTGTCTTCACAGGTTTATAAAAGCAAAACAGAAGCTGCCAAGAAAGAATATTTGAAAGCCCTCGCTGCATACCGTGCTAGTCTGGTTTCCAAGGTGAGAAAGTGCTGCCTCTTTTCACCTGAAATATGTGTGAATACTCTGTTCTTTGCATTATATCATTCATTTTGAAGTTGTACTAAAGGTATCCTTTAGAAATGAAAAATGTAACGTTTTAGATAATTTTTCACAATTTTCGCTCGTTTCAGGCTGCAGCAGAATCGGCCGAGGCCCAGACTATCCGAACAGTGCAGCAGACCCTGGCCTCCACTAGCCTGACCCCTGGCCTGGTGCTGCCCTCACCCCTCAACCAGCACCCTTCCATGCCATCAGCTTCCCATGCCCTGCAACAAGCCCTGCCACGGGCCATTGCTCCAAAACCTCTGCAGATGAGACTAGGGGGCAGCCAGATCGTGACCTCTGTTACAGTGTCCCACCAGAACATGTCCTCCGGGATGCCACAGCAGCTCATGGGCCAGATGGGTGCAGGAGGGGGCATGGTGGTGGGTGCTCAGTCCACAGCAGTGTCTCAAATGAGTCCACCCATGCAACCGGTGCAACAGCATGCCATGCAGCATCTCCAGCAGCAGCAGCAACAGCAGCAACAGCAGCAGCA
>JAOXYM010000001.1:28841617-28865465 GCA_028567055.1 Leptatherina wallacei
CTGATTGCCACATGTTGGCGGCATCTCCGGGTTGCTTCATTGGCCCCCATCCAAATTTCTTCAGAAATTTCTAGTTTCAAGCTGAGGTTGATTCTTTTACACAGCCAGTTCTCAGGGTGCAGGGGCAGAGGCAAATGAGCCGTAGAGTCCCCCTCACAGTGGATGAATAAGCTATCTGAAGCAGATGCAGGTACACACATGACATCCAGGAGCTGGATCCTGCCATTCTCCCTTACCCCGTATGCCGTGGTTGAGATTAAATGATTACTGTTTAAGGGTGATGACAAAAAATTATTACTGATATTAAGTAATCTGCTATTTCTTGAAATAATAACAAACAGATGTAATTCTTGGATCCTATTAATGTAGAGAACAGCCAAAACATGCATTAATTAATACATCATATGAGTTTAATTTATCTATTTATTCAATGATTTACACCTGGAAATAAATGCACTTACACCCTATTAACAATAAGTTTTTAATGCTTTTAAGTAATTCAGTTAGGGGTGATTATCTAAGCTAATATTTGAAAAAAAATAATTCAATAATAAATTAACTGGGGATTTTTTTCAATTAGAGGACAAATAGAGTTAACAATAAGGTATAAGTGGAGAAAAAGAAATGCTCCAATGATGGTTGTATTTTCTGTGCAGTCAGTCTTGCAACACTGTTGCATTGTGGTCTGATTGGCACCAGTTCCTCAACCCTGTGAGGCCCAGCTTGATCTAATGCATGTCCGCTGACCTGGGGGAGGGGCCGCGAGCGAAGGTGAAAGACCGAACAGCTTGCATGCCTCCAGACTTCTGCTGCCCATGCAGACGGGGAGCTGTGAAACCACTGTTTGAGCCGCATAGAAGTGTCACAGCAGAAATATACAAATCTAACAGGAGCTCAAACCACCTAAGAGGCCATTCAGCCGTTAAAATGTGGTCTGAAAGGGAGCGAAGTTAAAGCAGAGGAAGAGGAGAGAGGTATCAGCACAAGATGATGATCTTACTCGTGGCCCTTTGGGTATAATTAAGTTTCATCTTATCATTCCTTATACTGACTATGAACAGACCTGAATGTAATTGCGTTTGTGCATAATTTAGGACATGAAAATAATTCCTTAATGTCACAGCACCAGATGTTTGGGTGTGTTTAGCGCCCATAAAACAACTGGAAATGTGCAGGAAAGTTCAGACATGCACAGGAAACAGTTGAAGATATTCCTCATGTCTGCGGTGTGATTTATAACCTGTCATATGCTCTGAACTTCCCCGGAGAAAGGACGACAATAAATTCTGGAGATGATTTGCAAACGTATTTTTTAAAACCAATTTGACTATGAAACATGCAAATATTTGGCTGGCAGCCTGCCGCTGTGAAGCATGTCATAGGTGGAGCTTTTATTTATAAACAGAGGCTCTTGTGGCAGTTGATCAGTGGATTTGCCTGGCAAAATAACTCCCCAACACATTTCCAGATGACTGCACACGCCGGCCTCTTTGTTCTCAACACCATCTCAAGCAACCTGGAGTCAAAACACAATCCTTAACACACAAAAAAATGAGCAACGCCCTGAGAGAGTGCGGACATCTGCTCTTTAAGGTCACGTCCCGAGCTATGAACTCTGCAGAGCAGCCTTACATGGTTGTGTGGATGCCTGGACAGTGTACAGTAGACTTGTAATGAAGAAGGGAGAGACAGGATGGAGGACAGGCTCCAGCCTCACGCCATTAGAGGTGATTTGTCTGCCAAAATGATTCCAGTCCCAGTAGTTTTATCAGTTTAATGCCCAGGCAGCGTTCATTATTTCTTTGCCGCGAGGGTCAGCCTCTCTTCAGCAGAACAAGTGTGGGTTGTGTTTCTGTTAAAGAGGGAGGAGGGGGAGGTTGGTGCTTGACCCGCAAAGCCATTCAGCTCTAAGAGTGATCCATTGTTTGGGTCCTCTCTTTGTTCAGTCCCTGCAGAGAGCCAAGGGGCCACCTAAAGGGGAGGGAAGGTGCAGAGCTGGGGTCTTGCCCAGTGCCAGGGGTCTCAACACATTATCACTTACAGTCCTTTTAGTCCTCAAGGGCCACGCTGCCAAATGTTTATTATGTGTATTGTGTGAGACATACTGAAGACACTTCAGGCTTACACTACAGCTGTGACGGAGTGGAATTTTTTAAAAATTGTTTCGAGTTGGTTGGAAGTCAGGGGGGGTCACTCTATCAAGACTCAACGCAATCCATTTGATACTTGTGCGGGAATATTTTGTTCCATTTTGTTTCCCATCTAAGATTTTTTATTTACATTTTTTCAAGCAAAGAGTGAATTGGCAGAAGAAAAATACAAGAGCTCTAAAGAAAGTATTAACCATGTTAACCAGAGGTGTAACCACTAGTTAATGAGTACATTTGGGCATTAAAAAAAAGAACTCTAGACCTTTTTACGTTCTTC
Organism: Leptatherina wallacei; assembly: GCA_028567055.1. Lineage (NCBI taxonomy): Eukaryota > Metazoa > Chordata > Actinopteri > Atheriniformes > Atherinidae > Leptatherina > Leptatherina wallacei. The sequence goes on from JAOXYM010000001.1 coordinate 28,844,045, forward strand.
AGTATGGACATAAATGTATTTGGTCTGTAGGGCTGGGGGTCGGTTTGCCAGTAAGTATTTTGCAGCAAACATTAGAAAGTGGTTGTGTAGTCAAGTATACATGGGATTACAGCAGGGGCGGGTCTACAAAATGTTTGATGGGGGGCTGGCAGGGACACAAATAGGGAAAATGGCGTCACATGTAAATTACTCCTTACAAAAAAGGGTCTAGATTTTAGGAAATAATGAACTGATCATTACAAATAAAATGTCCATCTAATGTAAAAAGTAAAGCAAACAGTCAATGACATTTATATCTTTTTAATCAACAATTGTTAATTTAGGATTATCCTGCATTAGATTAAGGATTTATACTTTATTGAGAAAGAGGAAAACTTGTTTTGAGCCAAATCACTAGTTTTATCCGTTTCTTCAACATTCATGGCCATTTAATGTTGTACAGTCGTCACATCTGGTGCTTTTACATCCTCATCATAAATGTAAACAGCTTGGACAGATATCACCCATATAGACAGTTGGTGAGATGATGCATTATAAATAAGGTAGTGTTGATATACTGTAGAACAACATATAAGACAACATTACATGCATCTGATGTTTACCCAAGTAAAGATAGGTTTACGTTGAATATTCATTACAGTTTGATTGTGTATACTGGGGGGGGGGGGGGGGGGACTTGGGGTGGTTATGCCAGCCCCCCCCGCCCTTGGATTAAAATGAGAGAAATAAACTCCAGACGTTTTTACATGAAATGACCTAAAAAGAAATAGTATCTTCAAGGTTTAACTGAGCTGCTTATTAAAAGGCAGATTTCCACATAAATGCATAAAAAATAATCTTAAAACTGAAAAGCTTCGTTTACACACGATCAATAATGGATTACGATGACATATTTAATCAAGAAATGTTAGTCATAGTTGTAAAGAAAAAAATGGTTAATAAAAAGCAATGGGTCAAAAGTCGCTCACGCTGGTCGGCACTGTTATTAAACCTTTTTCCAGATGTGTTGCAGGTGTCAGTGACAAGTGTGGGTGTTCAGCCAGTTATACGTAAGAAGTCCTCAGTACTCTCATAAACCCTTTTCAGTGGTTTTTCTTAAATATTATGTTATTCCATTGAAGTTGTGGCTCATTTACTCAAGGATATTAATAAGAATAGCGTTTGTTTTTTTTACAATAAAAGCATGCCATACTTTTACGGGTACTTCAAATTATTATCAGCTAATGAATAAGAGTCTATAATACTTGTATGGAGGAGTAGGGTGCTTTCACCACCCACACGTGGAGGTGTTTTCAATGCATATGGATCGGCATGCAGTATTCACAAAAAATATTAATGGTACATATGTGTCAGCGTTGACATTACGTGTTGATAAAATGCTGATTGGCTGAAAGTCGACTCAAGCCAAGAGGGGCCAACAGCAACTGGTTTGATAAAATAAAAAGGACATAATGTGAAAAAATACCAATGAAGTACAGATGAAACGCTCAGACAAGACCTGCACAGGGCAATCTTCATGACTTAACATTTAGTGTCACTCCTTCACAAAGCAGATCTTTGTCAGCTTTGACACCCGTCTTTTCTGCAGCAGAGCTAAGCTAAAGCAGATAAACAACCAAGTGCAGGCCACAGACTACAGCTCAGACTGCTCCACATATTTCCAATACTGCCCCAGGTGGTCTGACAATGCTGTAGCATGACATTTATAAAGAAAGAAGCTTCAAAGGCGTTAGAACGGTAAAGCAAAAGTCTCAATACTGCTGCAAAAGTAAAGTATAAAATAAAGTTATTTAAATTTTGTGCTGCTTTTGGATGTTCTAATAAAAGATAGGGGGGGGGGGGGGGGGGGGGACCAATGTAGGCTAATCCTAAATTTGGAACTACGCTACTGTTCCTAATATACGTTTAATCATTTTCTGAAGACAACATGAATGCAAGAATGAACATACAGTATAAAATCTGCCACCAGATCTTTAAAGCTCTGCTCTGCTCTGTCAACTTTCGCCTCCATTTTGGCCAAATATATACAAGGGCAGTGGCTTCATCCCAGTAAGCTGAAAAACTATGCAAACACTGGCCACTGATCTCAGCTTCAGTTTCAGGTGCAATTGGTTCGTCTAAAAGCTCATTGAGGTGCTAGGGGACTGGCTGTTGGTCGGTCTATTTATCATACAAGTCCTAATGTGCTAATTCTGTGTTCATAATCGGAGGCAGCATCATCGATCAGCATCGGTTTGACAGGCCCCACCCCCGCCTCTATTCAAAAAGGCTGTTCACATGTGTAAGGGGGTCATTTCATCACAATGTCCTGAATTCAGTATTGCACCTTGGAACAATACAAATGAGCTTGCTCTGCCATTGTTGATTAATGGAAAAATCACATCCTCTCATTCTTTTTGGTTATTAAAGGAGTGTCTGAGTTGGATAAATGGGGGTTTCTGTAGGAGATGCGCCACTCTGCAGTTGGTTTATGTCTGTTTTACTCAATGAAAGAGATGGTGAGGGACAAAGAAGAATTGTTTGTATTATCTAACCGCTAGCTTCAGGTACTAAATGTCTCAATGTTATAACTAAAGCCTTTCAAAGATGTTAAAGAAAACACTAGTTCAATTCTTGAAATACTTGAGAAAACTCCTCCTTTTTTTTTTAGGGAACAGCCAGATTTATTTTCAACTTGAAGCTCGTTGTCTAAGCTTATAATAGTATGGATACTGAGCATACACAGTCAAATGAGAACTGTCAGAAATCCTGCAGAAATTAAAGGTGACACAACTAATTCAGTAGGCAGACATCAGACATGAGTGCTGGGTTTGACCTTTTCAATGACTAAGGAACAGAGTTACTCACATGGGGAACTATATTAGAAAATAAATGAAAGGTCTCGGTGGAAAGGTCAGGACACATGTTTCTGTGATGTGGAATAAAGTCTGTTTATAGCAAGGTATGGCTGGCTGCACCTCAACAGAAAGAATCCCCAACAAATCAGGTTGAGTCTCAATGAAACGTCCTCTGCAGACCCTGTTACAGTGCTATCATGGAGGAATTTGTAAGAGGCATTATGTGTTTAATAAGCTGCGGCTGCCATTACTGACCTACATAACCAAAATACTTGAAGCACTGACTCTTGAGTTTATTTAACGTGTCATCAGATAGAACTAACATCTGTGGATTCATAACAATCAAAGATGGCAGAAAGGCTGTGTTTATACCTGTACTGTTTACATTTCACTTAACATTGGTATTGGTTGATGAGATGAGGGGAAGAAAAAAAAAATCAGCACACATGCTAAAACCAGATGTTACCCGAATGTCAGCAGAGCTTTGCTACAGTGTTTAAAACAGTGTTGGGTCAGCATATCTTTGAGTCTTTGAAAAGGCAAATTTAGATGACAGAGTGTAAATTCAGTGGCATTAAACAGTTGAAAATCAGCATTTAAATGTAAAACTTTAAACTTTTAAAGGTCGAATGTCAACTTAAAACATAGTTATACTGTAAATTGTGCTCATACACTGCCACTTTATTTGATACAGCTGTGTAATTGCTTGTTGACAAAAAATAGATAGCCTAAACAGCCAATCACATGGCAGCAACTCAATGCATTTAGGGATATAGACATGATCAAGATGACTTGCAGAGGTTTAAACTGAGCATCAGAATGGGAGGAATGGGATTAAAGTGGCTTTGAAATTGGCATTTTGTGCCAAACGCGTTGGTCTGAGTATTTCAGGAACTACTGATTTAGTGGGATTGCCATACACAACCATCTCTAGGGCTTACAGAGAATGGTAAGAAATGCAAAAAAAGCATCCAGTTAGCAACAGTTGTCCGGATCAAAATACCTCGTTGATGTCAGAGGTCAGAGGAGAATGAGCAGATTGGTTGGAGATGACAGAAAAGCAACCGTAACTTAAATAAACACTGGTTTCAACCAAGGTATGCAGAATACCGTCTCTGAACATACAACACATTCAACTTTGTAGCAGATGGACAACATGAGGAGAAGACCACACTGAGTGATATTCGATGCCAGGCTACAATTCGCACAGGCTTACCAAAATTGAGCAATAGAAGATTGGAAAACATTGTCTGGTCTGCTCTTGATATCAGCTGCAACATTCAGATGTCAGGTTCAGAATTTGGCATAAATCACATGACAGCATAACTCCATCCTGCCTTGTATCAACGGTTCAGGCTGGTGCTGGTGGTGTAATTGTGTCAGGGATATTTTAATGGCACAATTTGGGCCCCTTAGTACCAATTGCCTTGTTTGAACACCACAGCCTACCTGAGTATTGTTGCAGACCGTGTCCATCCCTTTATGACCACAGTGTACCTTTGATCTTCTGATGGCTATACTTCCAGCAGGATAATGCACCATGTCACAAAGTTCAAATCATCTCCAACGTGACAACTAGTTCACTGTACTCCAATGGCCTCAGCTGACAAATCTGCAGCAATGGATGCTATCATGTCAATATGGACCAAAGTATCTGAGGAATGTTTTCAATACCTTATTGAATCTTTGCCACCTCCAAGGAAGTTCTGAAGGAAAAATTAAATTTAATATTTTTTAATTAGTTGTATTCCTTCTAGAGCTTACAGCAGAAATAGCCTAATTCTGAAAACTGATGTTTAAAGACTGATGATAATAAGAGGTGCACTGATGGACCGCCTCAGCTGAGTTTGCATGAGTAAAATGATCTATCAATAAAGAGTGCTCATTGGCCCAGCGGTGCATACCGTGGGGGGCAGTGCAGACATGTCACTCAGTGGTGTGAAGCTTGATTCTTTTAACTACTGTGCCTCAGACAGAACTAAATCGATTCATGCTTGGCTCATTTGACTCATCTATGTATAAGTGACAATTCTGCAGACAACCGCCACTTAGGTCTAAACCACCACAGGCTAGAGGGAGCAACAAAGTACTTTAAATCCTTTCTATCTTCTTAATGGTAAAGTGTTTTCAATTAATTTTATATAAAAAATGATGTATGTGGATATTGTCGCTATAGTGATTAAAGCTTGGAAAATACAAATACATATGTTTTTAGGGGGTTTAAGGAAAGGTAAACCTTGTTTGCTGTGTTAAATTAACTCCTGAATGGTAACAATTGGTTTGAGCTTTATAACTATATCAAAGTTATGTCATGCATAAAGAGATTTAGGAGGCTTGGAGGGATACTGCTCACTAAGTGCACCCAGAAAACGGCACCATATGCTTGATGAATGTATCTTAACTGTTGCAGCAGTTTACACTACGACTGCAGACTGCCAGGCACATGAAAATTGGAGACTGTCTTATGGGTTGACATACAAAGAGATGGGATCAAAATAACAGTCCAGTATACAAGTCAGAAAAATTGAGCTTTAGAATTAATGTTCTTAATCTTTATATACTTTTTTGGCTGCTAAACGTTCCACTACATAGTCAGTATGTTTGGTGCCTGATGAGCAGAACAGTTTTACAAGCTTTCGACTTATAGCTGCATCTCTATCCAGTAACAGCTAAAGCAGAGTTATAAACTCTATATGGAAGGAAAATGTTCACCTTTACAAACAAGGCGTATCAAAATGTGCAAGCCCAAACCATGTATATTTTTCTAACATTAACGATTTCCAAGTGAAAACCAAGTTAAAAAAGGCTAGTTTGAGTCTCATACAAACATTGTTTTTAGAGAAGTTGGGAGTTATCATCAAATGCATCGAAAACATTCATCTCACTTGTCATTTTTAATTTGGTTAAACTGTTATTTAACAGACATAAGTCCAAAGAAATTATTTTCAGCCTGTTTACTGCCCAACTTCATTGTATCGAGGGAACATAAAATTCCAATTTACTGGCAGCAACACAGTCAAATAAAGTTTAGAGAGGCAAAAAAGTGACTTCAGCATCAGCAGTGTACAATGTTGTGAAAAGATTGTGTGTTATGCAACCGCGTTACGCAAGAAGGAAGCCAAATGTCACTGCAGAAGCGGTGCTCAGCTCTTTGGACACAAGCTCATGTCAGACGGATAGGAAGACAGTTTGTTTGGAATTTTTTTTAAAAAAAGACAAGGATGACTAACCTAACCCCAAATATCTTTTTAATTAGAAAAGATTAAAGGGACCAAAAATATCAATTAAGCATCTTAATATTTCCTGATTACATTGCTAGTCTGAAATTGTTGCACTGAATAGAGTATACGTTCAGAAATGCTGCACCTCTCCTGATACTGTTTCTAATTAGATCAGTCTTTTTACAGCAGTGTATTACTGAGATGCTCCCATTGTGTTCTAATCCTTTGAGTTATGATTTATTGTCTCATTATATGCAAGAATCATTTTTAACTCTATAATTACAAATATAAACAAGTATTTTTGCCTCTTGATTGGATGTTTAATCCATGTACGAAAAGAATATATTTGAAACTAACCACTTATTTTAGCTCTCAAACCCATTCATTGACTTCCTAAAATCTATTCACTCAGCTAATGAAAATAATTTGCTAAACTACTGCATCTTGTGCAGTGTTATACAAACATGATGGAGGAGTGCATAGCAACAAATCTCTGGAGAAAAAAAAAAAGGTAATGTAAACTACAAATCCACTGCTTCAGTAATATGAGATGACTTCCTGCAATTGTTGTCCAGTCTCTCAGATTTTTGTTTCCCTCTCTTTCTTTCCCCGAGTCGTAAATGGTGATTCACAGCTCTGACTCTGACCGAGCTGATGATTTTAATTTTCTGTTTTCAGAGTAATAAACATTGACATGAGAATGAGCCTCGGGCAGAGACTTCTAATGAGAAAATGAAATTAGTTTTTCAGCTGACTGATCAGAAACATTTCATACATTATAATCAAGCATTTATTTGATGTGATTTGTTTTGCGTGCGCTTGTGCACATTCGTGCGTGCTGTACTTTACGAGTGTTTCTGTAGGAGACATGTGTGTGCACATGTAAATACATTATTCATGCTCATGCTTGTGCTCTGCTACTACTTGTTTTTGCAACACCCATATGCAGCTTATGACATTTTCCAACCTTTTGTACCAGAACTCGCGGGGCTGTTCTGGTGTGCGTAATTTTATGCCTCATCCTTCATTATTGCATCCATCACAATCTATCTTGGCTAAACTACACCGGTCAAATGACCAATTATAACTGGCTCTCCTGTTACAGGGGCCGCGGTGAGAGGCAGAAGCTCTGCTCACCGGGTTGATGGACAAAACTCTGACACTTTGCATCACATCAGGAAAAGCAGATGTAGATGAATTGGAAACAGTGCTTTCATGTGCTTTGCACTGATTTAAAGACATTCTTTGTTTCATCTACAAAACTTAAAAAATGTGACTGCCTGTGCATTCAATGAAATTCAAAAGAGAGAAAAAAGAAAAGTAAAGCATAACATTTGAATTGGATCAGTGCAAAAACTAAATAGAACAACTGTTCATGAGAAGAGATGATAACGACAATTATGTTCTTGGCAAAACTAACCAGGCAAAGTATGAGTCATCATCACTTTTAGTAATTTCATCTTCATCATTTGCTCATGTGGTAATGGTTTTCTCCTTACTTCCCTTTAAATTGTTTTAATCCTGTTGCCAGAGGCCTGAATTAGAACATCATGTTCATTAGCATCTTTTTGCTGTTCCTGCAGACTTCAAAGTGTTTCTTTTTCCTCTCGTTATATGCGGATGAAAGCTTCAGTTACTGCAACAGTACATCAAGTCTTCGCTTGTACCAGTTCACAGAAGTAGGGCAGCAGAGGAGACAAATGGTGGGCAATACCTTTATTGTCATCTTACATCACTCATTTGATCCTTTGCAAGAATTTCTGTTGTGATCTGGTTGGTTTTTTGGAAGGATGAGCTCAGCTCTGCAGGCCTTTAGGAAGACATTTATTTTTAAAAAAGAAAATAAAACATCACTTTGCATCGAGCTGCAACTGTGTGCCAATTTGTCATTAGATAACGGCTTAAAGGGTTCTCATTGATGGGAACTTAAACTTTCCTAAAAAAGTAACATTGTTAATAATCAGCCTCAGCATTGACGTTCTGTATCCGTCTCAGAAATAATTATCATTGATATCACACTGACAGGGTAGTCTATTTCATATATTAGTTCACGAATATACTGAATGTGGGTGTTTTCTGTATTACCAGCCCTCATTACTGTCCAGGGACCTTTCATAGGTGTACTCATACCTCAGCCATGTAATCAGTCAAATGTGATCCATTTCCTATCTGTAATTCCACCTCAGCAAATGCTATTTTATTTCATCGCAGCCATTGATTCTAATCTGACCGATCTTGAACAATTTCATCTCATCTCTCTGCAGAGCAATTGTGAAAATTTGCATATCTAGGCTGAAGATTTGGTTTCACAGCAAAACACTCCTATTGGTGTGTTAAAAGGAGCAAAAAAAGTTATTATCAAACAAAGCTTAAGGTCATAAAGATAGTCCTGTGGAGTTCAAGGTTTCTCTGTAAAGTATTACAAGCTTACCCCGACAACAACAACAACAACTATAACAAAACAGACAAAGAGCATAAAGAGCCTTTATCTCAAACTGAGAATCTACAATGAGCTGAACTGTGGTGATAAACAGCCGTTTTTTGTGTGTTTGTGAGTGAGTGTGCTGAGAACAAATGAAGGCCTTGTTTTTCCAGCACAGAGGGTTTAGGTAAAATGCTGAAAGAGCAAGAGTGCACATCTGGAGCAGAGAATAGCAGAACACGTGCTGAACCTGAGCCCTCTGTGCTCCTCTTTCTCTCTGCTGCATGTTCGGCTGTATCATGAGACCTGTGTCCTGCATGCTTCACTGGCTCTCTGTGGCCTCACTGTCCATCTGCTGTGGGGAAACAGCAGAGCATAGGAAAGAGGACCTGTTATTGTACCTTTTAGTAAGCTGCAGAATGCTTTCTGACAACTTTCTGTGATCTTAAAAAGAATAACTTTATACATGAAAGTAATGGTTGAGGGTTTTCCAGCTGTTGCAACATACTATGCTACTGCATTAACAGCTGAGGAAAACTAGGGGTGGCTCTTTAAAATTATTGCAATGTAGCTGCTTTTAATGATTTCCTCATCTGTTCCTAAATAGATAAGACTCAACACCTCCCCCCAAATGATACATCTACAAAGCTGTAGCCTTTGTTCATGGAAAAGCTTATTTCCATGAACAAAGGCTACAGCTTTGTAGCTGCACCCCCCCCATCCTCATCAATCTTAAAAAGAAATTTTAAGATACAAAAATTTGTATTAGATAGAAAAGTTTTATTAAAAAAAAAATCCATTGGTGTTAAAGCCAAGTTTTAGCTCCAATTGAAAAAAAAGAAGAAGAAAAAAATCAATATTTCACTGTTTTTACTTAAAGTTTGGCCATGCACTCTCAAATATACAACTCCAGGTCGGTGGTAGCTCAACACACGGTTGCCCAGGAGTTCCAGCCTGGGGCCCTTTGCCGTCCAGCTACTGTTAAATAAAGGCCACTCGAGCCAAAAAAATCCTTGAAAGACTCTCTCTCATGTATGTATGTATGTATGTGTGTGTGTGCATATACATATATATACACACACACACACATATATATATATACACACACATATACATGCAAAACTCCATAGCAATGCTGTTCTCTTTATCTGAGATTTTCTCCCCCAGACAACGATTGCATTTCTCCACTACATCTTCAAGTGGACACGTAGTTGGTTGTCTTTTGTGTTGAATTTTGCACCCAGAAACACTAAAAATAAAAATCCCAAACTATTTAGAATGCAGCTTGTGATTCACAGGACACACAGAAGACTTGGTCATATTGGTAATGTTGCATTTGCAGTGTTTTTCCTCACTGGGCCTTTAAACTTACACATGCAAACAACATTCCCATGTTTTTTAACTTTATTTGCTATTTGATGGATTAATCCTCAATATTTACAGCTAACTCAGTTCACCACAGAATGAGACCCCTATCAATTCTTGTTGATCACTATGGTCTGTGGGCACAACATGGAACTTCTGTCATCTCAAGTAAGGTGTCAAGAAAAGGCTAATGATGCTGGCTAAATCCTGAATCAACCATAACAAGAGTGTTTTCATGCAAACAAGACTTGTAGGAGACTTTCCAGGAGTTTGTTGTTACTTGTAAGTCTGTTTGTTGCAGAATTACTCAAAAAGTTCTGAGCCGATATGAAAATTTTTTATCAAAGGAGGAACACCAAACAACTTAACTTTTAATGGTAAACTGCACCTGGGTCCTGTTTTTCTTTTCCTTTTTTCCCACCTGAGCACAGGTTTGCAGTCTTGAACTACTCTGGCTTAGTTTAATATTTGTGATAATAATAACCCAACTGCAACTCCTAGTTTTATAACTATTTCCCTTTATGCCGAGGTAGGGTGAATAATTAAGAGTCAAATGAGATGCTGTTCCTGGCTGAGGGTCTTTTTAAATAGGTCTTTATGCTATTAAATTCAATTTAGTCAAATTATAACCTGGTCCAATCTGACATAAGAGATCCAAAATATATAACTATATCTATACTTTACATACTCAACATTCCATTTAAGTTTTCTGCAATAAAAAGGAGGTGAAATGTTAGATTACTATCATAACTGACTGAAACTACATCTCGAGCCCTAGTATTGATATGAAAGGTAAACTGTTCATTAATTCAGTCTCTGCTCCTACTGGCTTTTTGCCCTGATGTCAAAGTCCAAAATGTTTCATGCCTCATGGACAGACTCGCCTTGGAAATCTTGCTGACTGTTAAATTGCATGAAAAGCAGATTGAACTTGAGCTTGCTCCCCCCCCCCCCACCCATTCTGCACTGAGTAGCTCATTGTATTGTTCAGATGTTAAATTGTGTGTGCAGTGGGAAATGCCAGGCCAAATCCTTTTCTTCAGGTTTTGACCCCATCTCTGACTTTTCTCTCTCTAACAGTCACAGTTGGTCAAATTAGATTTACTGAGACAAGCGAAGAAAGGAACAAAAGCACTTAATGAAAGCATAGCACATAACTTCAGAGGACAAAACCGCTTTGAGCCTTCCTCAGCATATGGTGGGTCACGGAGCTGCTCTCACCTCATAATACATTTAAAGCACTTTGATACACATTGCATTTATAATTGTGTCACCCAAGCTGTATGTCTATTAAAGGGAATTGGATTGCTAACATCAAGAGGCTCAAAATTTTTACTATAGTCACGCACTAAAACCCAAAAATTGTGCTGCCTGAGGTATAAACAGAGAGATGAGCTCACTACATAACACCCTATTTGCAATATGTTTTACTCTGCCTGCCCTGCTTAAAGGAGAGAACTTAAGGATGTAGCACTGGAACCTTAAAGGGAGCTGATTTCATGCTAAGCAAGTCCTGCCATTTATAACAGTTTGTCTGGGTGTGCTTAAATCCATTGATACATTTGTCTGTTGCCTGGCAACACAGACCATGTTTGTTTAGACGGTTAGGGCCAGAGTTGATGCTCTTTAACTGCTCGAAAAGCTTTAAGCTGCAGCAAACCATCCATTAAATAACACTGTAACAGAACAAGAACTAGGAAATAATTACTGAATATTTCAGACAATTAACATATCCTGTGAAATCCAATAGAATATGAAGCACTGGAACACTGGAGGCTGTATATAAAAAAAAAGAGAAAAAAAGGTTTCCATGTTCCATCCTCTGGTGGAGGAGGAGGGTCAATAATAATTTTAGCATCTGCCCAATTAATTTTGAGAGCCCCTGTGTACAAATGAAACCTTTGACCCGAGTGCGGTTGTTAAAACCTTAATGATGAAAATCAATATTTGTGATGAAAACAGATCAGCTATTTAAATTCTGCTCTCAGCATCAAATTAAATTCTAATATTGTTGGGGATACGGTGGGAGCTTCCTTCATGGGTGCACATGTGACATACAGTTGGACAGCTCTGATACTTGTCACTTAATTGATGCAAAACATAAGGTACTGTGATCCCTTCAAGTACAATCGATGCCAACATCATAACAACAATTAAACTCTTGAGGCAGTTCACCCATAAATGCTCCTGGTAATCCATTGATTGATATTTTCCTGAAAAAAAATATTTTTTTTTCAGTCAAAAGGGTCCCATTGATTTAGCTCATGAAACCTTTAATGCAATAAAAATGGTTTCTCCATTATAATCTGATACTTCCAGTTCGCATGTATACGTCATCTATATGGCCATTTCAATGAGAGACAAACAAATATCTGCTTATATGCAGTGGACATTGTTTAAATGAATAATATCAGAATGCATGCTTGGGGGGGATGTGCTGTAAAACAAATGTAGATAAATGCTTCCCCGGCCACCTTTGAATGCATCCTCAATCAGTCTTGAGTAGCACTGTCCACTCACACCAGATGTAAACACGGCCAGAGAGAATGAATGATGAAAAGTGTCTTTTTTGAGCAGGAACCCAAATTTTAACACAAATGAGAAAACTGCTGTAGAGTCCCAAACAATGCATATTGGAAAATGAAGGACTAAGGGAGTATTAAACTGGCCTCCAACCAGCCTGATGGATCCACGAAGACCACTTCGATTTTTTGATCTTTATGACCACAATCCACGGGTCATAAAGAGTGTTGCCAATATCCTGTCACAGGACATCTCCAGCATTCATGTGACAGTTTCAGAGATGTTTTGGCTGCATGGTTTTAGTGTTAACCCTTTAAAGGAGGGGTCATCAACTTCGGTCATCGAGGGTTACTGTCCTGCAGTTTTTAGATGTTTCCCTGCTGCAACACACCTGATTCAGGTGAAAATGGTTCTCTAACAGCTTGTTGTCAAGCTTTGCAAAAGCCTGTTAGTGACCCATTGATCTGAGTCAGGTGTGTTGCAGCAGGGAAACATGTAGGTTCCTGTAAAATCTGCAGGACAGTATCGTCCTCAAGGACCAGAGTCGGTGACCCCTGCTGTAAGGTCTGACATATAAAATAGAGAAACAAATGATATTTTCTTCAAATTTTTATTTTTTTTTTTAGATCTTTTTAGGACGTTTAAAACAAGGTCGAGCTATTTTTTAAATGGATAACAATCTGCATGCATTGGAGGCAAGTATTTTGAAAATGAAGGACTATTTCTAAATGCAAAACATCAATAAATCTTTTGGAGGCAGAAGACGTGTCAAATTGTATCCCACTGGATTTTAAGAAATGTTTTGATTACCTGAACGGTGCAGAGGTCTCAGAAACTCATGTATCAATTATAATACATTTGGCATCATTTCATGTTCCCCCAATATACAACCAAGCACAGGAAATGGATGGATGGAAGACAAATTACCAAGCAACACCACTGCCTCTGACAGTTGTTCATCTGCCCTTAAGAAGATGTGCAAATTATTTCCCTCATAGTGGAGGAACCCATCACATGTGTAGACCTACATACAGACTATACAGTAAATCTCTCAGCAGGGACTTAAGCTTCAATACATCAGTGTTGGAGCAGATAAACAGAAAGCCACTGAACCTCCTGGTCTCTGGAGAGTCCACAGTGATGGTGTGCATGTACAGAGATTTGCTGTTTTTGTACTGTATGTGTACTGAAGCCAGCCCATTCGTGCACCTGTGCAAAACCAGAGCCATGAAACTAAATCCCACATGGTGGTGTGAGAGTGGGACATTAGTAAACCTGTGACCCTGGCCAAGACAAAAGTAGGCTTCGACAGGCGTATTACAAGGGAAGAGAAGAGAAAGGGGAAGAGATTTCATCCACACTGCAGCCAAATCCCCAAGGAATTACATTTATATGCATCTAGTTTGCATCAGTTATTATGAAACTGGCTTATACAAAACACTTCTAAATGAATTCACTGTTGTTTGTAAGAGACATGCATGTAGGAAGATACAAGTGTAATAATAATTACTGAGTTTAATTATTCACAGAAGCAAAGCAATCACATTGAACTTGTATACCCCCCCCCCACCCCCCCCCCCCATCATTTAGAATATAGAAAAGTGCATTAGGGCAGGTTAATACAAAGACACTGTGTGAGTGAGAGAAGTCAGTTTGTATAATTCATTACCACAAATTTGCGATCCAGCAAAGCAAGCAGTACTTCACATTTGACATTAAAAATCCTCATTAAATTTCTCCTTACAGATATCAAATCTGAGAACTAATGAATCCTCTAAATGTTTCGGGGTAGATGTCCAATCTCTCTCCCTCTCATTTGTTCTATGTAATTCAAACTGCTTTTGTACCTTTTTGAGCACCAGCTTAGCTGCTTCAAAAACACAGTTGTGCTGCTCTCTCTCTCTCTCTCTCTCTCTCTCTTTCTCTCTATCTCTCTATTGAGGGGAAAAGAGATTGAATTTTGTCTTCTTTCCTGAATGAAGATTTGCAGTGCTTGAGGTTATACAGTGGTGTGTGGCAGCGTTGAATGACGCCCCATAATGACACTTAAAAGAAAAACTTGCATCATTAATCATCCCTTCCTTTCATACCCCTGACACGTGAGACGAGAAAATCCATGTCTATCTGAGCACAGACAATAAATATGAATGCTTCCCAGATTAGTCCCCAAAGAACAAAATGGATACTCTTTAAGGGCACATTTTCCAGTCATCACTCAATTGACTGAATTGTGCCAATTTTTTCTAAAACAACAGCATGCCAATTAGAGAAATGTGTGCTTGGCTCTATTCATGATATTGCAATGTGGCTGTTTAAAGGGCTGCCAGACAACATCTTTTTTCCGGTCCAAGGCCATTTCAGCAAGATTTGGAAATTGGTTTGTTATTGTTTGACATCAGTGGCCTGAAAGGGACAGCTTATCACAATATCATTCAATCCAAATTCATATCTATAATGTAATTTCTTTACTTTTTTTATTGTCACATCAGAACTTTGCAGGTAAATTCAGCCATAAGAGAAAATAAAATCACATTTGGATTGTGTTTTAAACTGTTTGACATAATTTAAAATCACCTTTGAGGAGATTCAAAGGCAGGTATTTTCTGAAAACAAGATTTATGTTCATTGGGAAGTTAATTTTACCTCTGCAAACTGCCTCAGCATGAGCTAAATTACCCAGCACCATTTACTGATGCCTACCTGAGCTGTCAGACGATGTTAGTCATCCTCACCGGATCCTAATTTTCCTTTAAAACAAGCTCAGTTGGATTGGATGTAATTTATTCAGTTTCATTGTTTCATACTAGAAAAAAACTTAGTAACATCAAATTAACGTCTGCTTAACAAAGAGATATGGAAATAATTCAGTCTGCATTCACAGCTCACTCAACTTTAATTAGATTTACCAAGGAAAGGTAGGACAGAGAGTGCTCTGTCCACATTTGACACATGAGTTGAGAAGAACCGAAAAATGTCAATTTTATTTGAGCTGAGTGAATTCTGCAGATTTCCATTTACTGCAATTGCTTTGCTGGTGTCTACAGGTTAAACCCACTGCCCTCTCCTGCAGGGATTTTAAGCTCTTTGCTTGGTTAATGAAAATGTAAGGTTTTAAAAATAATGGAAATGTTGAACTTGTTTTTATTCCTTCAGCATCAAACACTGCTGTTTTGTACAACCTGCAGAGTGTTGCACGGCATCCGTTTGGAAATACATCAAGGGCAACAGTATTTCTGTTTTCAACAAGCAATACAATTTAACCAGTAAACAGTTTCCACTCTCACACCCTGTTCGGTTTGATTTAGTTCATTTCTTTGCAATATCTCTTAATTTTATAGCCAATTTATGCCAAAAAAAAGGTAGATCTCTGCCCGCTCATTTCACATCTTACCCTCATCATTAATGTGGGACTATCATGATGCAGGTCTGGATGCTTGTGAGAGCAACAACAGGCTGCTAACTGGCTTACTGAACAAACAGGTTAATGAACCCACGCAGTATTATGATGATGACTCTAACCAAAGTCCATCAAGCTTTCACATGAGACACCCACACACACACACACACACACACACACACACACACACACATATATGTTTCAAAAGATATATCAAGGCCATTACAAAAATAAATAAGCGAATATACTGCATAAATAAACCTTAGGGCATATTCCCAAGTTGGGTTCTCATCTACTTGTAAAATACTGTTGCATTGTCTCCCAAAATGCCTGCAAAATACAACCGACTGGTCTCAGCCTGGAGTCCAACTATGAAAACAACGTTAAGTTAGTTTTCCGCTGCAGACAGCAGTCGGCTCAGTGTTGTGAACTCAACGGTGTTCAGCTGCTTCAGAAGAGAGGAGCTGTGTGAAGTTCTCTTTTACCTCGGGTAAATGAAAACAGTGCAGTTGGTTTGGATAGCTGCAAATGAGTCTCTGATTAGCTACTGGTTTTTATACTCAGATACTAATTAAATTTAAGCCCAATGCAAAAACAGCTCAATCTAATGGTGCATCTGTGGGATGTGCTGGGATAATCCTGAGTCAGGGAGGCCCATCACTGCAACACAGCGGAGAGCCCAAAGCATCAGATACCATTTGACAGGACACATCCAGAGGCCTCATGTGCTCAGATAGGTCAGAGTTGGTTTGGCAGCATGAGGGCAACCGACACAATCAGGCAGGTGGCTTATCAGTATACATGCATATGGACCTTTGCATAAACCGTGTTAGCAGGTGGTCGCTGTTTTACCAAAAACTGTATGGCATTGCTGATCTTACAAGGACACACTGAAACTATGCTGAAGTGAGCTCTGGTATGGCTGCATTAAGCTGCATTGTTCAGTGGCCCAAAGAGCTCAACTCTACTGCAACACAAAAAAACACATGCAAATAGAGGACACATATGGAAATTAAGGGAACATCTTCACCAACTTGCAACACAGGTGCAGCATAAAAAGCAAGAAAAACACTGCAAACACAGAGACGCTAACCAAATACAGAGATGCAGTAGGGAGCGGAGGCTTCATCAGGGATGTTTCCAGGGGCTACTAAAGGCGATGGACAAGCTGAGACACGTCTGATGTTGCCATGGAGACACATTAAGTTACTAAAATTGCCTATCAATCAGTGCAAACATATATGTTTTCTGTTGTGCTGAAAGACATGTAACCTATCCTCTTTCATGGTTTATTATGTGTATTACAGAGTGTTGGCTAGTAATAAACTAATTGTTCCCACAAGGTTAAAGATATATTCTTCAATATAAATGATCTGATAAAAGAAAAACAAAAAAACAAGCAGACTATGTCCTCCAATAATATCTGGAACTGAGAATGCAACCCTTTCACACGGCCTTTTTTATCCAGACCCAGCAGCTTCAGCAGTAACTCGTGGATCTACAGTATATCGTCACGTTGAGCTCTGAAGCAGAGAAAATGTTGTTTACCCTTTAAATGAAAATGTTGAATTGACATGTGGTTCCGAGCAGTAAACAAAGGCAGCACATTCATTCTTACCCCTGAAGAGAAACAGTCTGAGCTGGAGGCTACAGCTGCACTCTCGGGGTATTTTCAATAACATTCAGGCAGCTGCTTGTGAACCAGCAGCTTGCCTCCGAGTGATAAACAGCATCTCTCTCTTGCTTTTAAAAACAAACTCTGTGATTTCTATCTATTCATAGACCAAACATGATGGACTCAGTTTTTGTCTCTCTGTGAAACAGTCTGTGATTGTGAAAACATGACTGATAGCTGGTTTTTCTTTCAAATACAATACTAAGACAACTTGATTTTGCCAACGTGCATAAAAGTTAGGATTTGTTCATACAAAGGAAGGTGTGTTGGAATGGGAGATTCGTTTAGGCATTTATGAGCAAGTCTGTTAACCAACACAACACAAAGCATAACATTGTGCCAAAAGGAAAGGGAAGGCCAACCAGTTGGACAGTGCAGTTGGCTAATGACGTTTGTGACGAGTGGGATTCTAATGATGGGATAACTGCACACGTTGAGCAGGGAGCAAACAATGGGATAAAAGGTTTTCCATGTAAGACCTGTAACTGATGCCATGTTAGAAACCATCTGCTTCATACTTGTCCAGGCTGTCATCTCTGATTCTAATCCAGCGTAACACACAACCCAACCTGAGCCCAGCTCTGGGAAACACTGCTGCAGGCGCTTCACAGCTGACTGGTCGGCATGCAGTACAAACTATTTAAGAGGAGACGGTGCGAAAAAGAAAAATCTAAAATAGTATTATTACAGAAAATTTCATTGTTGTTTTTAATGGTTTCTTTTTGTTTCCTGTTGCAATTTCTGTCTGCAAAACTTTCTGCTGTATTATTCAGATGGTTAAGTATGATGGATTATTGTTACTATTTGGTATTAGTTTCTTTGTATTAAGGCAAGGGAGCTTACATTTAGAAAGGCTACAGCTGCTGTATCCAATGGTTTTATTAGTTAATTTTTTTAATATTAAAAGCAGATCAAGTGCTGTGGTAAAACCAACCAAGTTTCACATGGCACACTTATATTGGCACATATGCAGTTTAATATGAGAGCTATGTTTTTTAATATTGCAGAATAGTGGGAAATTAAGATTTGCTAGGATTTAATTCCCATAACATCAGCAGGTTTTATGCCAAAATGCTGTGGTTCCCTGTCTGAAAGGTTTGAAAACATCTTATATATCATTTCAATATTTTAGAACTGATGTTTAATATAATCTATTATATATTCCGAAGTTAAAGAACAGTGCATCATCTTTTCCCTCTAAGATATAATGTGTCAATACGTAATAATGATTTTTTTTTTAAAAACCTTCAGATCCTTGTCAGGTCTTAAAATGAAGTACATCCTCAGATAATCAACATTACATGACATCACACCGTATCAGTATTCATTATTTAACTTCAAAGCAATGTGTGACAAAGTAAGTACACCTCAGTAACTTGTAGATCAAACTTTAGTAGGATTAACTGGAGGTAATTGTTTCCTGTTTGATGTTATCAGTTTCTAACATCATCACATTGTGGAGGAATTCTGGCCCACTCTTCTTTACAGTGTTGTTTCAGTTCGCTGAGGTTTACAGACATGCTTTATGCAAATGTTTTTCATAAGGTCCTGTTTTAGCAACTTAATCAGGGTAAAGTCTAGACTTTGGACTATTGCGATCTCAATCCTATTCTCTTTTGGCAATTCCGACCAAGATTTGCTGACCAGATTTTGGACAAGCTTCAGCTGTCAGACAGGCAGCCTCATATTTAACTTTTGAATATTTTGGTATACAGAGGAGTTCATTGTGGACTCAGTGACTACAAACTGTCTAGGTCCTGCGAAAACAAGCCATCATTGTACTTGACAGTCTATTAGTATGAAGTATGGCTCCTGAGTTTGTTGCCATTTCTCTGATCATTGCATGGTCTGATGATGAACCTGCTGGGACATCTACTCCTGGAAAGATTTTCAGCTGTATTGAATGTTTTCCTCTTGTGAATAATCTTTCTCACTGTAGAGCAAGTGTCTTCAAATTCTAACAGTTCCCACACTGATGGGCAGCAACAGTTTCTTCTCTAAAATCATTACTGATGTCTTTCCTCCTTAGCGTTGCATTAACACACACGTAAATGCAGCAAATTTCTCTTTTCATAAAAAGGAGATCACACTCTTTAAAAAGAAAGAAAAAAAGAACATAATAATAATGTTATTATTCCAGCAGCTGGAGGAATAGAGGGAAAAAACTAAATTGCAACATTCTAGTAAAATTCCATGGTAAAAATAAAATTTCTATGTTTATCTTTACATGAGATCTTTCTAATGTTTGATGAAAGATGTTCATTGATTCATTCATTTTCTATACTCTTTACTCCAATTCAGGATCCTGGGGAAGCTGGAGTCTATCGCAGAAATTAGCACTTTTTTTCTTTTTATGTGAAATTTAAATTTGCAGTCCATATCCATAACCTTATTGGTATTTCCCAATATTTAAAAAACACAGGAAAAAACTGAAATATATCCATTCATGGATGGATGGATATTTGACAAATTTCTTTTATAGTGCACTTACTGACGATGAAAAATATATAAAGTACATTTGCTAAGCGGCACTTGGCTGCTTTCTCTCCTAACATCTGTGTAAGCAGTAAAGGCAAAGTTATTTTCTCACACCCTGCATTTTGGCTTTGTTTTTAGCCAATGAATAATGAAGTGTCATATGTCATGATTTATTATTCACCTAAGGTTATATTTGTGTTTCAAGGTTGTACTAAAAGTTTATTTCAAGACCTGGTAATGACCAGACGATTTTCTTATTATGCCCTAAAGAAAATAAAACTTGGAAGTGAAACAGGGTGTGCTTTCTTAAACACATTTGATGAATATTTTATATATCATAAGCCCAAATGTGATAGGGTGGACAGTAGATGATTGGTTTACAGTTTATTTGGATTCAGCTATAGATGGTCACATTGGGGAAACTCAGCTTGTTTATTTCAGGAAGGAAATTAATTAAATTAATGTCAGGTTTAAACATTGTAGAGTTGGTAACCGAATGATTCAGTAAATTCAGTAAATGAGTAAATTCCAAATGTGATGTGAAGAATGAAAATCCTGTTTATATAAGCATGTTTCGCAACAGAGCAAATACCTTATATATATATATAGTATAATTTCTTTTTCTTTTGCAAAGTAGCCCTCAGCTGATTTGTGTTAATAAATGCTGCCTATAACCCAGCCGAGCATGATCAGCTCACCCACTTGAAGGCCCTCTGTGCTCTAATTTAGGCAAGGTAAGCTGGGTAATTAGGTCATAATTGGCTTGCTTGCAGTTAAATTACTTTATTTTTTGCCACATGCCTGTTCCTTATAGCTTCGATTAGACTGTAATTAGTCTCAAACCTATACAAGAAAAAAAAAGACTGGATATATTTACATAACCCGCTCACGTAACAGATGATATGCATGTTACATGTTTAAAATGATAAGGAATCAGAATTCAACAGATGTTTATCTGTCTCTATCTGTTTACTTTGCTGTCTTGACGGCAGTGGTTATTTAAGCCAAATGAAATGAGGTTGCTTACACGCCTGAGTTCCATTCCCTGGAGACAAAGAGGCAGTGGTGATTCAGAGCCCTTTTTCTAAAACTTCTGTCAGTCCATTAAAGTGCACATAAACTACATCTATTACAAATAATTATAGAAAAAAAAAAGAAAATGTACATGACATATTGTGACGCTAAAAATTAGGACAGCTGTCTGTGAACATTAGATGGAAAAAAAAAAAAAGAAGAAGCATAACCACACTGCAGCTGTACTCTGAGATCCAGACACGCACCATCACCAAGTTTATTAAAGACAAAACCCTTTGAGGTCCTACTCTACCATTTGGTAGAGCAAATTTTTCAGTGACTATATTGAATTTTAGTCATATAGAATTGTGGAAATAAACTTGCCTGAACCATCTCTACCAATTGGTTTGGCTACGCAATACCAAAAGAAAGTGTGTGTTATCCTGTTGCCGTTTCAAATTTGAACCCTTTCACCATCGGTACTTTTAT
>JAOXYM010000001.1:28869540-28882894 GCA_028567055.1 Leptatherina wallacei
TCTGCACCCCGCTGTAATGTTTCTAATGTTTGTATGTAAAGCACCTTGAATTGTCCTGTACATGAAATGTGCTATATGAATAAACTTGCCTTGCCTTGTTTATAGAGGGGAGCCACAAAGCAAAACGCTGCAGGTCACATCCCATGAGTGACTGATCCGCTCATGCAAAGTTACAATGTCTGGTTTCTGAAGAGGGCAGCCCCCTCAGAGCGCTGACACATGTCAAAAACTGTATATTGACCCCAGAAATCATAAATTTTTACTCACATTAGGCTAATATTTGGGTCAAAAGTTACAATGTATCCGTTTAGAAAAGCCAACTTCACAGCCAAAAAAAACGGTATAAAAAAACCATTTTAGGTTTAATAGGTCAAGTATACCTTCATGTCAACTGTGGGGAGAGTGAATTAATCTGTAACTCATCCATTTAGATGTTATTGAATCTTAAAATTCTTCATTATTAGGGGCGTGTCCTTTTGAGTGACATGTGCCAGATATCTGGCAGCAAGGAGGCAGAGGGTAGCACAGCCGTAGTTTTTAGCCAGATAACAGCACACCTTAGCTTTAGCCCGCCTTCCTCTGTTAGCTGGTTAGCTCCTGTTAGCTCTGGGTTAGCTTGGTTAGCTCTTAGCTATAGGCACCTTAGAGTTTAATGGGTGTCAATCATCCCTCCCCAGGCTCACAGCCCTCCTGTCAGTGCCACCTTTTTGCCCATTTTTGTATTTTCCAGGAGTGACGACACTTGTGACGCTTCCAAGATGAGAATGGTGGGAACCTTCCAACTAGCTTCAATTCAGCTCTTTAGAAACCTACATGGAGAGGCCATCCATCTATTATACAGTCATTGGTCATACTGAGTGTCATAAAAAAAAATTAAAATCACTATTTCTATCCAGGTAAATGAAATTAATTTCTATTATTTGTCTTTTTCATTTTTTTGCTGTAAAGGTTTTATTTAAATATATTAAAGACTAAAACTAATATAAGATCATGTTTAGCTCAGGCTGATCAGTTTTAGGCCAGTTGAGGCCAGATTATCGCATATCTTTATTATGTATATGACAATTAAGCCTTATGCTTCCAGTTGCAACCTTGAATGTTTGCGCACAGAAATCTGTAGCCTACCCAGCCCACTACCTAATGAATCTCATTAATTCACCCTTTTCTGATTCTGTTTGGTTTTATCACTTTTTTTTCTTTCACCTCAGGGTTAAAACAGGTTTCCTACTAATTTGATGCAATATTTCAACATTTCAAATTAATTACACATTCAAATTAAGTTTTTATTTCTCTATAAATACCCTGAGTAAAACAACTCTTCACAAAATTTGCTTTTAATGAATAATCCAGAAATACACATTTACATAATAATCATAGTAATAACATATAAGAAAAAGGCTTTTTTGCACTTGTCATGTGTGCTTTGGGGCACAGTTTTTTTTTTAAAGAAAACATGACTGAATGTCATCTCTTTTCAATAAAGAGGTTTGATTTGGTGTGTATGAAGGGCCAAGTCAAGATTAAGAAAAGTGACATTAATTTCGTAGTTAGCTCACCAGCTCCTCACATAATAAAAGAACAGGGTCAGAAAAATGCTACTCACTGTTTGGCAAAACAGAGCTAAACAGAATGGGTTCTAGCCTGATATTGCAAGCTACATATGGCTTTTTCTGTTTCATTCATTCCATTTAACTCCTTGTATTTATCTTCAAATACGAAGCATGTGCTGTAAAGTATGTCCGTGACTTGTTTCGTGTCAAGAGCCGGTCCAGTTCAAGAGATTATGGGTTATTATTGCAGTGAAGACACATACTACCTTAAGATACAGGATCTGCACCTACTCATTCACACATACCAGCTGTCATGTCAGAGACTTTGATGGTTTCCCTCCCCTCAGGGGTGGATGATTTCTGACTTTGCTAAACTGATTCTGTACACTTTCATCAAACTGCTCGCTGAGCAGCTGTGGACTGTAAAATGAATGGGACATGGATATTTAGGATCATATTTCCCAATTCTGCAGAAAGAAAAGGTACATGTGTAAAGATTTATTATGAAAGAAGAAGAGGGAGGGAAAGAAAATGAATATTCAACCACTAGCAAGGTAATAAAACTTAGATGGTACAAACTCATTTTAAAAAGGTGATTTCATCCCCTTTGATTTGAAATATGATTAAAAGAAATTTTGTTCTTAATTTTTTTCATTATAAGTCAATGTGCTCTTGTAAATTATGTCATCCAAGTCTAGACAAACTGGTGAATTAAAACTGATATTTCCTTTTACATTAAAGTAATCATAACCTGTTCAGTGAAGCATAAAATTGATGGATCAAACAAAAACCGGATTTGACTTGACTTTCTCCTACAACACAGCTGGCTTCCCCTGAAAAGACCAATGGCTAATAGTCATTTAATAAGAACCTTGTGATTATGACTCGCCATCAATTATTGATGGCATGTGGGGTTGGCTTTGTCTGGATCAATGCTAATGTTGCACTGGCTGGTCAACAGTGCTTCTGAGAAGTAGCTGTGTGACCTGTAGTGGGTAGCTGTTGTTTTGTTTGAGCAGCAGCAGGTGGCTTGCGTCCTTGGGTTTTTGTTGCTTGTGAACTTGAGCCTTTTTGGCACATCAGCAGATTCCCAGGAGACTGGAGTGGTCAGGCTCAGCTTTCTGTGTTTAGATCTAGTTGCATCATGACCAGGGTGTTTGTATCTGAGGCACACATCACGTCAGGGTTCTCAAAAAAAAAACAAAAAAAAAAACATGAAAAGTATGCTGAAGTTCATACATACCCGTACAAAATAGACAATGCAAGAGTTTTTTTGTTTTGTTTGTTGTGCTTAACACCCTGACTGAATAAATTATCACAAAGCACAACAACAGCTATATTAAAAGGATCAGATATTTATGTATAAAACAAAAGCAAGTAAAGACATCTGTTGTAAATAACATTCCTTTTTCCCCCACATAATTTTTTCTCTTCTTTTTGACCAGCTGTATCCCGGATCCTGAGGCTGTGGTATTCAAACCATGCTCACTTGGTACTAAAGGGGCCCAAAATGTAGCAACAAAATATCCCTCAGTTCAGAGTTTGACATGTTGTGTGTTCAGAAATGCTATTCTGCATACCTTGGCTGTAACCAGTGGTTATTTAAGTTGCTGTTGCCTTTCCATCATCTCCAACCAGTCTGCCCATTCTTCTCTGATCTGACATCAACAAGGCATTTCTGCCCAGACAGCTGCTGCTCACTCGATATTTTCTCTGTTTATGATCAAGGACAAGTTGTCATGACCATGTCTACATACCCTGAGTTGATTGGCTAATTGTCTTAACACTCAACTGAATAGATGTTTGAAGTGCTACTGCTAATCTGCTCTGCTTTGTCTCCTTTTTTCTGGGTTAGCAATTTGTTACTTTGTTGGGAGGGGTGCTATTTCATTATGTTTTATATGGTTGTCATCTCCAGGTTTTCAAAGGTTGCTAAGTTAATCACTTATCATTGTTTAGAAAAGTACTATATAGATAATTATTCTTATATGTCAGAAGGTTTAGATGTGTTGTGATGACAGACAGCTAAGCTGTTTGACAGCACTACACCGTTCAGGTCTTAGTGAGCTACCTTTTTCCAGGTTACCAGGAAGTTATAGCATCCTTATCCATAAATCTCACTAGTTGCAGCAAGGATTTGTTATTACATATGTATTTTTTTCACTTGACAAGTGGAACTACCTCCAAGTTACAACAAGTATGCGTGTTAAGAGCTGCAAGCGCCCACGCCAGCTGCTGTTAAAATGAAAACATCTGCTCATTCAGAAGTTACTTTTAAGCCTTTAAAACTAGGACAGGTGGGTTAATTATAGGTATGGAAAATTTGAACTAAATATATACTGCACCAAAGGCAGGCATTACACCTCCCTCGCTCTATTTATTTTTCTCTGACTGAAAAGTCTGGGCTGAAGACAGAGTTTGCTGATTCTAAATGTTTCATTGTAGCCTTATTGTGAAGACGGTGGCACTGCGTTATCATTCACCATTGTGTCTGCTAGACTGATGAAGAAATACGTGTTGCCTTGTGTGTGTGCATTTGCATGGTGGGTCAAGATGAGGGTGTATGAAAGATATTGCAGAGTTAATTAAATCACAATCCCTGTGTTTTTATTTCCATCAGTCTCGAATTATTCACATTACAACATGATGCCAAACCTCGTAATATTCATGCAAAAATGTCCTTAGCTATTCCTTAAAACTGTGCAAATCAAAAAATTTTTAAATTCTTAAAATCAAAATTCTTACTTTTCTGTTTTTGGGCATTACTGTTTGTAAGCTTCTTCTCACCCCTGCATTTGATTGACATGCGAGTAGCTAGTGTTACAACAGATGATCCACAGACGATACCAGTCTCACTCCAGAGCATGCATGACCTACGTTTGTCCACGGTTACAAAAAATAGTGTCACGGATTGCAATGTTTTTTTGGCCTGTTTTCTATAAAGCACTATCTTTGTGATGTGTTCACTAACCATACCATATTTGATAATATGCTGTAGCTTTACACCTATTTAATTATTTAGCTTTAACCCTAATACTGTTATTTGTTTAATTGTTTGTTTATAAGTTACAGAAGCCTATTGCATTCATTTGTAGGGGGAAAAAATCTGCTTGTTTTTTCTGTATTTCTGAAATTAGAACAAAAATGTTTTCTCTGTATTTAAAAATTCACATGATGTTTCAGAGTTCAGCGACTATGCAACATACTATTATCAGCCCCCCCTCCCCCCTTTGGTGTCCGGGCCTAATAACAAGTTGCTACGATAGGAGTGAGCAGAATGTTCTTGAACTAGTTCTACAGCTCCAGCTTTTCATCTTAATGTCCCATTGGTCACATGAAACTCCAGAACAGTAAGGCCCTGATTTACTAAGAGCCAAAATAGCGAGCGCAAAATTGCGTGTGCCGCAAATAAATTGTGACTGTTGTGTTTCCATGATTTGCGGGTGATCTACTAAGATTGATTGCGCAATTGATAACGGGCGCAAACAGCCTTATCTAAATGAGGATTTAGTGTGCGCAATTGATTCACTGTGTAGAAGGAGAGCAAACGGAAAACAAATGGAGATCAAAATATTAGTGGAAGAGGCAAATAGAAATATGGCAAAGGAATCTTAATGTGACCAGAAGGACTGCAATATGGGAGGGTATTTGCCAAAAAGCAAATGCAGTCGGAAAAACAAGAATAGCAGACGAGGTTAAGAAGAGATGGCAAGACATTAGATGGAGAACAAAAAACAAAACAAAAACAAAGTTCATAACAAAATCTCTGCAAATAAGACAGGTGGGGGGCCGACAGAAGAGATTCCTCTGACCAAAACTGAGCAACAGGTGCAGCGCACTTGCCAGGAGCAGATATCTGGAACTCCGGGGCATGACATGCTAGAGCTTGTTGTAGAACATGGTATGTGCACACACTGAGACATGTTCTGTTAATGAAATAATAGTTATTGAAATAACAAATATGAGTCTCCTTTTGACGTTTGTCTTAACTGTTGTGATTTTAACATTCAAACAAATTATCTGTTTTCATGTAAAGATTTTGTTCCAGAAGTTCAGTCATCCCCACCCACCGCTCATAAGAAAATATTGTGAATCAAACTCATGCTCATCCGCAATCTGAGCCAGTTAACGCCTGCCTTTCAGAAGTGCAAAATATAGGCACAAAAACAGCCAGGGCAATCAGTTCCACGTTTAGAAAATCACATTGCGCGTGCAAAACGGATATGTTTGCATCCACTTCTCCCAATATTTTGCACAACCTGGCAAAAATGTCCATATTGCATCTTCATTCAAGGCGAACACGCAAAATTGATTGTGGCGCTATTTTGCTCATTTAACAGGCTCATTCCTTCAGTGCGCCAGGTTAGAAAATCAGCTTGTTTTAAGAGGCACATACCTTTAGTAAATCAGGGCCTAAGACTACGATGGAAAAACAGGCAACAAATATATATGTGAACTCATTTAATGATTAAACATGCTTGTTTGTTGAAATTGCAAATAAAGCCATGGAAGAATCAGGTCACATTTTTTTGTTGAGCATTTTCTCTGCAACCACAGTAGGTCATGGTTTTCATATAGACTCTTTTGTATTTGTAAGCTAGAAAAATTGTTCAGACTGGGTTCAGACTTTTGATTGCTTCTGCATAATAACTGAATAATTCCTGCTATCAAGTGTATTACATTATTGTTCATCAGAGACAGTCGCTACACCACAAACACAGCCAATTTTATAAAGAAGATGGCTGAATTTTACCATCAAATAAATGATCATGATGTTAACTCAAAATATAACACTAATCCTTAATGTTCATCCGACTGTACATTACAATTATGTGTCACAGCATGAGCCTTAAATGGGAGTTTGCATATGCTCATCTTTTGTTCATACAGAACAGATCCCCCCCTTCACATAAATGTATCTTTGAACTGTCTACTTAACCTACTATAATGTTCCTTCCACCAGCAGAGGCAGTTCTGCGGCTGCTCCCAGAGCTCAAAGGGATTTTTCATCCTATCCTCAATTGGCTGAGGGTGGGGGGGGGAG
This sequence comes from Leptatherina wallacei, assembly GCA_028567055.1. Lineage (NCBI taxonomy): Eukaryota > Metazoa > Chordata > Actinopteri > Atheriniformes > Atherinidae > Leptatherina > Leptatherina wallacei. The sequence goes on from JAOXYM010000001.1 coordinate 28,876,135, forward strand.
TAGTTCACAGCAAACGCTGGCCTTGTTAACAGAACATGTAAATATATAGACGCATACCCACACTGAACTAATCAGGAAAACAATTACACCCCCATTTAAGATGTTTCACTGCACTGCTGTGAGGATGACAAGTAATTTCCCACTCTTATTTTATGTCCCACGGCATCCAGATGAGAAGATTAATGATGCCTTTCAATGGGAATTTACAAACGCTACCTATCAAATGCATCGTTTCAACTTGTCATCTTTGACAACAGCACACACTTTATTAAGGCAGCCAGTTATCATTTCAATACCTATTTCAAATCATTGCGGTGCATAATGTTCTGGCTCCTCCCAGATGAATGTAAATATTACAGACAGAGAGAATAAGGGTCTTGTAGTGACTTTATAGCTTGCAGATGTGACATACATTTATTATGACATCTTAAAGTATAGCATCTTTGTAGGTGGTACATAATATTTCTTTATTCCATTGTTGAGTTTCATAAGCTGAAGCAGCGGCTAGTGATCTTTGAGCACAATCAAATCTCACTCCACAACATCAAATGTAATTGAACGGTGCGGCAACTCAGCACATCACATTCTTACAGCCATCAAAAATAAAAATCAGAGCAGGTTTCAGAAGCGAAAAGGAAATCTCAGCATGTTAAATCAATTTCAGCATTGAGAAGAGATCGTGAATTTCAGCACCTATGAAATTGTCAGTGGCAGTGGGGATGTGGCACATTGTGGTGATAAAGAGAGAATAGGAATGATGATCATGTGTTTTGACTGAAGGCTGCTAAGACAAGAGACCTGGGTGAGTAGGGAGGCAATGTTACAGCTTTGCCCTCCCCTCCGTGCAGGGCAATGAAAAATCCATCTGCATTGCAGCACAGTACAGTTTGATTTGCTTCGGACCTGGGAAGTTTATCTTCAAAGCAGACCAACAAGGAAACTATCACAGGCAGCCCTGAAACTCATGAAGATGTTTTAAAATAGTACAATAGTTTTTATTTCATGCACAAATCTGAAGCGGAAGAAATGAGGTTTTGATTACCTGGGTGCAATAAAAATCCTCATCACCCACAACCTTGTCGTCTCTTTCTTTATATTCATGTTTATAGCTGCATAATTCAGCTTGATACATCAAAAATATCAACCCCGTCCATTTACAAAGACTGCATAGAGTGAATAAAAACATCAGACATGTAACTTTCAGATATTCAAGTTTATACAAACATGTAAACTGCTACTCTCACATGCATTGTGACTGAAAAATAAAGACATATAAAGCCCCTTATTACACAATGGACCTCATCATTCAAATCTTCCAGAATTAGGTATGTAAATAAAAAGATCCAATAAGCCTCTCTTTTGGCAAAGGTTTTTTTTTTTTGTCAACCCCCTTCATTTGGAAGATTCACCCTTTCAATACCCTGAAGCCTTAATGATCAGATGTCATGTTGAAAATGGTTGAAATGCAGCTATTAATCCCCATTTTTAATGGAGCCTTTATGTTCACTCATTCTGTTATGAAACTTCATGTTTTACCAGCATAATTCAGAAAATCTGAAATAAACAAATCAAACCTAGTCCAAGATCATTTTACCAGCACAGTGAGTCAGAATCATACATGTAGCTGCATCCTCTTAATGCATCCTTGTACACAACACTAGTTTGTTGGTAACCTGATTGGAAAATTAGCACCATCAGCTGTCTGTCTCAACAAATCAATTATTACTAATAAAGCAGTAATGCACAGATTTTATAAAAGGGAACATACACAACTCAAATTGACTTTTTTTTTCATTAACAGCTCCAGTTACTAATAGTTTTGACATATTAAACCAGTGGCAAACCAATGATGATTAAATCGATGATAAAACATATTAAATTTCTTCAGGTTAATCATACCAACACAGTGTAATGAGCTTAACCAAAATCCATTTTTACACAGAATGCTGCTTGCTATCAGTGGGTTACAATTAGGTATGCATTCAGGTACAAACAGGCAACATGACTGTCATAAGCCGATTTTATGCATGAAAAATATCAGTTTACTACTGTATTTTATTGGTTAAAGAATCCAAATGCCTCTTTCATCACTACATCTGATAGACTGATAGTCATTTTCTTACATATTTAAATTCCAGCTACCATGTTTATGTATAGAAGCAGTATAAGCTGCCCTATGATCAAATATTCCATGTATTGTCTCATAATTCTGCAACTTTACTGGATCTTTGAAGTTTTTTCCTCACAGGTGTGTCTGAGGCCAGATGTACTTCTTGTTAAGAGACAAACTCTTGATTACATGCCCCGTGTTTGTCTGCTTTAATTTGCCAACATGACTTCAGAGCAGAGTTCACTGGCATCTGGCCGAACAGCTGCACATGTGTAATTGCTTCTCCAATTAACTAGAAGCAAAGACCAGACATAAACATTATGCATGCACTTTGAGAGGGCTGGGATTGGTGGGATGATGTTTCATGTCCACACATTCGGGAACTGTGATCCATTTCAGTGATTCTGTCCATGTTGCAACCCTTTGGGAAATGATTTTATCTGTGGGTAAAGATCAAAGAAAAAGAAATCTGTGACATGTTTTGTGGTCTGACTACAGAAACAGAAAAAAGTCTGACCACCATACATACAGCATGTATAAGATGAAGAAAGAAGCAAAAAGATGAATGAAAATTAGAGAGTTGTGTCATCTAGCAATATTTTGCGACTTTCTAGGCGGCTATAGCGTCCTATGGCGGGATATCTCTGCTGCTGGTAGGCAAGAGGTAGGGTTCACTCAGGAAAGGTCACCTGGGCCAACACAGCTTACCACTCACACTCACTCCTAGGTAGGAACACCAAACTAGCATGTATGGTTTTGAACTGTGGGAGGAAACTGGGAGAGAACCCATGTGTGCATGTAGAAAACATGCAAACTCCACACAGAAAGGCCCCAGCTGAGGCTCAAACCAGGAACCTTTTTTCTGTGAGGCATTGGTGCAAAACCACCAGTACTATAAATCCAACAATCCAACACCTCTATAAGATTATTCTGGATTATATGTTCTGTAAAAATTCCCATTATCAGAATTTTTAGTCAATAAGACACCAGTGTATTTGATGCTTTATAAAACAAATGCTTTAAAATCTTGTAATGACTAACAAATACACATTCTAAGTTAGATTTATCACTTTATAGCTTATGATAATCTTGTGAAAAGACAATTTTATAAGTGGATCTGCTGTGAACAACATGCACAGTTATATTTGCTGCAATTAACTCATGAATAAAGAATAAATAAAATGTTGTTATTAAGACATTTAAAGAATCATGAAGCACACAAAGAAAGAGAGAGTAGTGGTTTAAGGCATATGCCAGAAGCTGTAAATATTAATCAGCTGCTTGTATATAACTTGCAGTTTTAATTAGTATTCTGATCAACGTGGAACGGAGAAGTCAGAAGCTGTTTTTAATTAACCTATGCAAATGAAATAATATTTCATGTCCTCTGTGCCATTTCAAGACGCAAAGTATATCCAGAAAACGACTTACTTGATTTAAGTGTTGCGTCTCTATTTTACCAAAGAATCCAAAACATTTCACCATGTCTGAGTCTGACCCTTTGGGTCAAAATAATTAAAATGTTGTTGTCAGATTAACCACAAATTTCATTGTATGTCTCATTTACTACTCCAAAACTCAGTAGTTATAGACTTTTATATTTTGACTTGAGGGGGGAGATGAAAACTGCATCACAAAGAGTCATTCTAGCCATTTAAACCTCCATGGTCAGGCATATGACACCACTATTTAGACCACCAACAATGCTTTAAAAAAAAAAAAAAAAAAAGTTTCTTGAGCATATCATATATTCTAAAGCTTCTCCAGTCCAAAAAGCTGGAAAGATCCCTTTTCCTCCCTGAGACGTAGACTATAGTCAGGTTGAAATATTTATTAGGGAGGAGTGATTTCTGTAGGCTTAAATGTTAATGTGGCAACAAATGTGGAGAATGTAAACAGAAAATCCTCCTCAATTCTTTTGATTATGAATGCAACAACATTGAGCATGCTTTCTGGGAAAATGATGATTCCCTCTGCTGCTATAAACCTCCTGCACAGACCTCAGTAATAGGCTTACATTCTGTGGGCACTCCATTCACTTTCACTCTTTCTGAGACACTACTCAGGTTGATGCAACATTTTATTGAACAAATGATGGCCTAGATGTGGTTTTAAAAAAAAGATCAAGGCAAGGTCACCTCACTGAGACAAAACCTAGAGTTTTTGTGGATTAAACTGGTGTGTCAGTAACAGCTGAATAATTATGTCAACTTTCTCTTTGCTGCTAGTTCAGGCTGAGGCAACACTGCTGCATTGTTCTCCCCTGATGCTAATGGTAGTGACAATCTGCTCACTTGAGGGAAATTAATAGTTACATTTCATGTTGTAGCTCTGAGTCTTGTACTAAGAGAAGGGCAATCATTTCTTTGTAAAGTAGTCAAGTGGAAGATTACATCCATATTGAATTTTTGTTCTGTGAAGACAGGAGAGTGTTTGTTTTGTGTAGCTTCTCTGTAGGAGGCTTTTCTCTCAGTGTCATTTTGTCTTTGCTCGGCTTAGTAAAACACATTCCTTATGTGTTAGTTTTAATTAAGAAGCAAAGTGTGATGCTTATCGTAACGTGTAAAATAGTCCCAGCAGCAGATTAATTCACAATCTAATGGTACTGGGTTAAAAACCACTGAAAGCATACACACAATGAACTCCTGCATACGTCTGCAAACTGTTTAGATCAGGGATGTCTAACTTCAGTCAGATGTTTCCCTGCTTCAACAAACCTGATTATGTCAAATCGATCTCCCAAACAATTTTTTGTCAAAGACCAGACATGGATATCTGTGGTTTACACTGCAAGATAAAATTCCTACAAATCTATTTTGAAAATCAAGAGGAAAAAATAAAGTAAATGTGACACAAAAACTGAAACAGAAGTCTTAGTTTTTTGTTGTCAAACTATGTTAATCATTAACTAACATTTGAGAGGTGTGTTTCCATCACATTGATATCCAACAGTTAGTTTCATAATTCCTTTCAAATTAACTTAACTCTTGCCCTTATTTTATACAAAGATACCATTAGATGAGTCAACTACCAGGTACAGCAAGGTTTCTCAATCCTGGTCCTCAGGACCCATCACCCTGGATGTTTTAGCCGTTTCTGCACTTTAACACACCTGGCTGAAATGACTTGCTTATTAACAGGCTTGGAAAGACCTTGATGAGGAAGTGCATGAATCTGAATCAGGTTTGATGGAGTAGAAACACATCTAAAACATGCAGTGTAGTGGGTCCTACCAGGATGGAGAAACACTGAGATACAGTAACTAAAATTATCAGAAAAATTCAAAAAAATTATGATCAAAACAATTTTCACGTGCATATGGTTGGTGGCTGACACTTGAAATATACCAAGATGTTAGCTCTCGAGTTGGGTCTGGAATTGCACAATTGAATGAATAAAAAAAAAATAATAGTACTGTGACAAAAAAAGCTCATTAACTTATCTAGGTATAATTCTGTGACAAGACTGGTAAAGAAGAAAGAATGTTGAATAGATACCAAACCAAAACACTCTGAACAAAATGAGACATTCTGTATTTTTGGTACAAAAGCATGATAAACAAATTTTTACATTGTTACAACTACGCATCAAAACTGTTATCTTCTATCATCATCTTTCCCCAAACCGGGTGGAATTGAGCTGATTTCTTTCCTCGAGGTTGTCATTTCACATGTTGTAACTTTCCCTGAAACTTTCATTTCCAGCAGGAAAGCTGAACACGTTATTTCATAAGTTACTGTACTATAACTGGAAATAAAAAGTCATGTCTTTTAAGGTTTTTGTATTCTTCAAATTACTATTTATATCCTTCTGATGATGCGATTTGATCATATCTTTGAGAAAGCTTTTGTAAATTCTGTCTTAAAGTGTTGCTTCCGCCTGTATTCCCAATAGATCAGTCACTGTTGTACATGTAGAGTCAAGCTGAGCTGTGCTTAAACATCAGGAAAGTAGATGCTTGTTTCTTACACCCGATATCTTAAAGTACAGTACTGCAAGCCACATCAAAAGGTCCTTATTTTATGAAATGGTTGAACAGTTTTTCTTTTTCTTTTTCGAGTTTCAGAAACCAAAGTAGCTCTTCTTTCTTTATGAAAAACATAAAATCTTGTTAGCAAGTGTGTATCATGGATACACCTATGTAGAGAAACAGGCAAGTTTCCTGCCTTTGCTCTGCTCTTCATGATCAGGGCTTAACACACTTTCAAACGGGGAACAAATAACTAAAAAGCTTTTCAGCTCCATGTTAAGCAACTCTTTAGAATACAGCCAGAGGCAGTCTGTGAGAAAAAGTCATTGTTCTTTTCCCTACATTTTTTTTAATCTCTGTTCTCAGAAGTCAATATGGATTTTTAGGTAAAGACAAAAAAGGTGTTATTTCATTTTTATTGATATTCTAACTCTGCTATATAACAGATTTATGTGTAAATGTGCCATCTTCTCAAAAACACTTCTTCAAACTTCACAGAAAGTGACATGAAATGGTCCTAAAAGAGACATACATGAGTATAAATAAAATGGAGAAGAATAAAAAAAGAAGACAAGCAGAATAATAATAGAAATAACAAGACACAGTCAAAGAGCGCAGACCTCCACCAAGCCATAGGGTGACTCACCTGAGAAAAATCTCAAAAGGCCGAACAGCCCACC
>JAOXYM010000001.1:28914206-28929660 GCA_028567055.1 Leptatherina wallacei
TCGTGACTTAGAACATTGTAAGAGACTATTCCAAGGACTTATAAAAGTGATTTTTGCATAATATGTCTCCTTTAATATAAATAAAGCAAGTACGGTATGAAGTCTGGTGTTGAATCCATGTTTTGCACTTTGAAACTGAAGTTCTTAGCACATGTAAAATGGAATATCATCACAAAAGCCAGTGGAGACATACCAAAATGAACAGTTTGGTATATTTAGATTTTTTTTTAAAAAGGGGAAAAAAGGATTGTGGTAGAGGATCCCTGAATCCTTTCCACAATAAAAGAAAACTCACACTCACCCAGTTCAGAGCATCCATCCAGTTGAACACATAGCTTTAGGCAATCCAAGCCTAAAACGAAGAGTATATTTCACAAAAGGATGTAAGGATAGTTGACCCACACAAGGCGCAAAATGTTCAAAAACCTTGCTCTGAACCAGCATTTTTTTTTTTTTAGAACAAATTAACCCAGAATCAACATGCACCAGAAAGATGTAATGGACATAATATGGACTTGCAACTCATGATCTGAAATATACAACATTCTGTGTGATAGCATACTTTAACTTGCAATAACCTGGGCCTCTAGTGGTCATTCATACAGAACATTTCTCTGCTGAGATTCAGTCAAATGCAACAAAGCTAGGATGGTACATCAGAGTAAAACTGGACAATCCACCCCTACCGTGAAAGCAAATGATCAATTTTAGAAAAAAGTATTTAATTAGAATATTATACTACAACTTATTAATGGTTTCCAATTACTTCCGAGCACATGACAAATAACTCTCTGCTCATTGAATAGGCCTACCTGTAATTTCTAAATGTTTTATATGGTTTAGATGTGAATAATCACACAAATTAAAACTATGGGTGGATGTATGTGCAATTCAAGACCATATTAGCATGTTTTGATAAAAAAGCTAAAGCTGGACTCAAAACTACATACAGATCAAATGAATGTATGGAGGACCTCTGTTTTGGGTTATAGTTTAAATTTAAAATAATCTACATCTTGGTGTATTATTCAGGCCGACCTTGCAAATTTTTATTTTATATACAATACTGACAGTCTGTGTAAAAAACAAAATAAATAAATAACTAAATAAATAAATGCAAGGCACCTTATAAGTGAACAAGTTGGTTTTGCTTTCCTCTCTGTGTTTAGGATGTGACCGCAAGGACGACGGAAACGCGACTTTGATTCATTTCAGAGGCGAACAACTAGTCAGCAGGAGATGCTTGAACGAGTGTGGAGAAAAATGGCCCCTCGAGAGAGTTGGAAATGATCCTAACTATCATAGTGTAATTGAAAATGAGACTTTTGATAGACTTACTTGTGGAGAGAGGACCAACTTGAAGACATATGACGCTGCTTACTGTGCTAACAGCGCCACCTGCTTCAACCTGGCTGACTGACCGTAAACACTTCCTTATGCTCAGGTAAAGGGGTTGCTTTTAGGTTTATGCATTGACTGTTTTTAGTATTATTATTTTGTTTAAAACGAGAGAATAATGATTTTTCTTTTTCAAAAAATAGCTGCCTTCTTTCTGTACCCACAAAAAAAAAGAGAGTACTCACAATTAGCCTAAATTAGCTGTAAAGTCAAATCCAACATCTTCTGTTAGCTCGTTGTGCTATCAGGCTTGAGTTCAGGCTTTCACATGATTGAATACAACTTACATTGGCTAATTTAACTGTCATAGTAGGAAAAAAAAGTACACACACGCGCAATTAATGACATTCATAATGGAGACTTAAATTACACTTGGTTCCTCCGAGTTCGGGGTCATGTTATTATGCCCACCAGTTGATTGGCACGAGCTTCCTGGGACACTTAATGGAAAAGCAGAGCACTAATTAGCGTTATTGCTCACACGTGCGCGGTCCCTTTTCCGACCTACAGTCAATGACACACATAGATGATCATTTGCAGCACTCACAGGTAGTTTATTCAGTCATTGCTTTTAACCTTTAACCTGTGTCATAGGTAACTAAATGAACCTGCAACAGTGGTGTTTCTTTTACACGAGAAATTTGGCAGGTTTGAAATATGGAAGCTAAATTTCCTTCCTGCCCAGTGCTGATCTTCGCTTTGCACTGTATTATTTTGATCATCACCAAGGTTATTTCCCCTACTTTGCCTTATTTCCACCTATTAACTTGTTCCCTATGAGTTATGTAGACAAAGACAAATTGTCTTCACTAATTTGGAGTTAATGAGGTAGGAGATGGTGAAGTCTGCTAAAATGAAATACATTTTGTAACGCATTAACAGTGACTTCCCTCTCCTGTTAAGAGTTTTGATTTGAGTTCAAAAGCATGTCAAGAAGCAATGGAAAACAGTTTCTTGGTAGTTACGAAGGTGTGCCATCATCCTGCAGAAGCGATGGAAAAGATGGCTTATGATAGTCTCACACCTCCTCTTCTGATCTTTTCTTTCTTTTGTGGTATATTAAGGCCCCTTCATAGTAACTCAAATTTATAAGTTCAACTTTGTCAGAAGATGAGGCAACAAAGCTGCAATCATTTTTTTGCTACTGCTCTATTACTATGGTAGTTTATTCCACCTAATTGTTTTAATCTGCTTTCCAGATATTTCGGATACGCTAAATGTGGCTGGTCTGAAGAGTACAAATGTTAATGATATAGATTTAGTCTTGGGTGTTTTTTTTTGACTGTGTGTTCTGATTCTGAAAGCACACCTTGTTGCGATAACATGTTGGTGTTGTGATCTATCGGTTCTTTTATACCAACACTCACTGGGTTAGCAATTATTTTAGTATACTTTACCCTGTGTGGAAAGCATGCTTTTTTTCCCCTTAACTAAACAAACATGCCACTTATTTTCAGCCAAGCAACTTCCTAAAGGTTGTCTGACAGTGAGAGCACACAAACGAGTACAGAGGCGGAAGAGATGAAGGTGGAGTAGGAGGCAGGCAGGCAGAGGAGGTGGAATCAGTGGAAAGAAGCTTTTAAGGCTAGCTGAGCCACCAACCGCTCAGGCACATCTTTTCTCTTATCTTAATAAGTAATGAGGCTGCCACAGGCTGACAATGAAGTATTTTGAAAATAGTTCTAATGTATGGCTCTGAAAGAGGTTGCTGGGCATTGATGTATGACTCAAACAGGCTTGAAAACAAGTGAAATATTAATGGGTTGTTTCCTCGGAGTTAATGTGGGATTTACCTGATTGCTTTGGTCAGACACAGGGGCTGAGACGAAGGTGGAGGGGCGGCAGGACAAAGGTATGAATGAGAAACAAGTGGGGATTGATTGTGAGAATGATAAGAATTTAGTTTTTTTTATTTGTAGAATTGGAAAAATAGAGCAATCATCCACACTGATGGAAGTTTATCTTTTAGCTTTTTCATGGTGGCTCAATCTAGAACAATAAACAAAAGTGAGATGTAAAGCTTAAAGAACACCACAGTGACTGTAATTTTATAATCTAAAATGTGGACTTAATCTTTTCTGTTATTGATTTCACAAATCTTTCTGAGGTTGTTTCTTTTTTTTTAAGCTAGTTTTTCCTGTTCATTAATTATTGGCACAGGAATGAACAGTCTATTGCTTCTCCTGTTGGTAATTAATCTTGTGACACTTTTGGATTTACACATTGTCAAAAGCATCCCATCATATCCTGATACGCCACAAGGGAGCAGCAGAGTTAAAGGAAGAAAATTCAGCGTGTTGATAAACTGCTTTGCATACAAGTGAAGTACAACTGTGAATTCTCTGAGCGTTGAGACATTTTTATGCGTGCATTTTCTGATACGATAGACTGAAGGGAGGTCAATCAGAAAGAATTGACAAAAATCCAGATTTTAATGGAAGGTCATTCAATTATTTCTTCCCGTCCCCTCATATACCTTAAAACAAAATCTTTTGTTTAGATTTAATGAGTTGTTACCAGGGGGTACAGGAATGTTCCACTGCTCAGATAGTGGAGTAACAGAATGAGCATAAAGTAATACTTTAAGTGCTGCACCCAGGAGACGAGGCCTAAAACAACAGTGACACACAGAATTAAGAAGTTCCATTTGAGAGCAGCAGTGGCATCCCAGAATGCTTGGAAATGCCATTGAGGCACTGGAAAGGTCAATAGTTAGAATAACTTTTGTTAGTGGAAAAAGAAAACGTGGCTGTATTATCACAAATTGCTTCCAGATTGTTTCTTTCTTTCAAAGCAAGTTATTACCAAAATTGAGTACAGACACTGACACCAGTTCAGCAGAATCATAGTTTCCCCTTTGAAGTGTAGAATTAGTGGGCACTCTTCTCAGTTTAAAACCCGGCCCCCTTTCTTGTGAAATCACCCACTTCCTATTTGCCCTCTCTTTTTTTTCTTTCCTTTTTTTTTTTAATCAGTGTGCCTCTGGTATTTTATGGCAGAAGATGGGATGACTTTTGACAGACATAAAATCGCCCAAATTCATGCTAAGAGATATATTGTTGACTAAATAGACAAATTTCTTTTTTTTTTCTCAGCTGACTGTAGATATCCGTATTCTACTTAGTGACAATATTTGGGGTAGTATAATACTTTATCCTGAAAGTTTAGACTTTTGAATCCTGTACTGAAAATTTTGTCAGTAAAATGTAGGCCTAAATAAAGCTTGTATTCAATAAAAAAATCAGAAATCAGAAAGCAGAACAGCCTGGTTTGAGGTCATATTTTCTAAACTGCTCTTACTGAGCTGTAATGTTGAAGGTTTTCAGGGCTTAGTGCAGTGATTTGATAAACCTACGGGTGAAACCATAACTGTAACATCCTCACTGTAAAGAAAACAGAACTGCTTTGAAGTGGTGGAAGGGCCCCCTCTACTGTAATCACCTACTGATTAGTTTCCTTGTGATGCTTTTTGCTACTTTACATATCAGCTCTCCAAGCATGGTCCGTTACTTAGCCTTAACGTCTCAGTTTAGACCCCATCTGCTTTAACTGCATGACAGATCTTTTCATGTTGGGATTCTCCTCATGACTGGAAGGGTAATGTCTGGTGTGAAGCAAGTTCCACTGCTCTCAGCAAGCCTTAGATAGATGCTGGTAGAAGATTTTTCTCATCTTCTGTCAATTACTGTTGCATGTACACAAAGACAGACTGTACTTAACACTCAGCTCCTGTTAGGCCTCACAATGAGAGCCTTTGAGAGAAAAAATATCCTCAATTACATTACAGTCAACTTCTATTTCACTGGCCACATTTTGCACCCTTAGTCACAATAATATCCTGTCTAAAAGGTTAAATTGGCCACACTCTAGCTCCACTTTTTTCACTCTTTCTGAACAGAGTGCCACTGCAGGTTAAAATGAAAAGCAAATATTAATATTTGCTGGTGTTACTCTGGAATGTAAAATATGAGAGGCCCAGGGAAGTGTTATACATTCCCTGTTTAATGACACATTTACTTTCCTGTTCTGTGGACTTTTTTTTCTTTTTCCCCCTGAAGTCACTGTATCATGTCCACGTGTACATCATCGTTCAAATGTTAAATTTTTAAGAATCTATTAATCCCAACATTTATTTTCCATTAGCAGGACACTTGCAAGTGCATTTATTTTCCCTTCTGTCTGCAACTTAATGCACTATGTTGTTGATGTATTAAGATTTAGATGCAAAATATTTCAGTAATTGTATAACTTACATATTGAGCCTCTATGTTATAAGCAGTTTATCTCCAATCTTTCTTTTGTTTGTTTCTTTTTTTTAAAGATGGCATCATCTGTCCCAGATACCACTCATGAGTTTTCAGTAATGATTTTGTTCATTAAATGCAATTTTTGACCAGGCGTGTCCAACTTTGTACCGATGGTTTACAACAGTTGCTTAAAGCTACAATTTCCAGCACTGAAAAGCTGGTTAGTATTGAAGCATCTTTATGAGAAGCGGGGAGAGCTCGATCTGTAATTTCTGTCCGATGGATGGCCTTCACATCAGTTCTTTCACATTAGAAGACCAATTACTGCACGAGGAGATGAAAGAGTCTTAGTAAATATGAAATAGGTGGTCCAAGGATGACATTAATAGAGTTAACCCAGGGACTGGGTAGGATCAAAGGGGCCTCAACCATATTAGCCAATCTGTCTGTGTCTGCACACACAACAGCTGATCTAAGATAATGAGTGTGTGTCATCAGAAAGACACAGACCAACAAAAGTGTGTTTGCACGTATGTACTTGGGTGTCTGTGTTCAGTTTTTGGGTCAACTTGCTCCTGATTTAGAAATATCACCGACCCTTCATGGAAAAGATGTTTGCTGGTGCTGTCAACTCTTCAACTGGTAGAATCAGTTAACACGTCAGCATTCATTAGAGATGGGCAGCCTTTTCTGTTTTTATGGCTGTAAGGGGGGCGTACGGTTCAGCGGATGGTCTCTAATTAGATTCATTGTAGCATAGCTTGTTTACCAAACACCATCCCATACTCCTGACAGCACTTTTGAAATATGGCACTTTTGCTTGTCGGCTTTCTTTGGCTTCACAGTCCACATTTAAAAGCATATCGGTGTTTATGCTCAGAGTCCTATAATGATCCATCATACCATGCGGACGAGAGGGCTTAGTCCTCCGCGCCACATAAATAAGCAGCAATTTGGCCATCTGCTTGGATTCTTTCCGTCTCCCTGGAGACCCCCATCTGCCTTTACATTATCAATTACAGTTCAGCCGTGCCCCGCCAACCCCACTCTCCTGCAAAAACACAAACATTCACACATACAGTTAAACCCTCACTATCAATATCTTCTGAATCTAAATCAGATGTCTGTTGTTTTTATTATCTGGCATTATGATTGTGGCTTTGTCAGATGTGTTATGGTTGTGATACTTGTGTTGAATTCTTTGCGTTTACTGTAATTTTTGATCGCCATTCCTCTGTGCTGCTCATTTAGCCACATGTGATGTAGTGAATAATAATTAACGACATTCCTCTATAAGCTACAAGGAGGTTTTCAAGGATAATTAAGTGGTTCAAAAACAGAAAATACACAGAAGCAATCTTTTGATAAAGAGGGGACGTTTATTTTTGCTTACCTTGTACATTTAAACATTTCTTTGTCACTTACAAAAAGCTCAGAAAGTAGTCTGTCAAACACTTTTAAAGTCTGAAATATCGATTCTTGGAAATTTTGGATCGATTCAGAATCTTCATAAATAAGAATCTTGATTCTGATGTGAACAATTTTTTTCTGCACCCCTAATAATAATAATAATAAAAATTAGAATGAATTAGATCTATACAACGCTTTTCAAGGCACCCAAAACACTTTACATCGGATCCATTATTCATCTACTTTGCATTCATACTTGGTAGTGGTAAGCTACATGGGTAGCCACAGCTGCCCTGGGGCAGACTGATGGAAATGTGGCAGCCAGTCTGCGGCCACAGCCTCTCTGACCACCGCCCAACATTTATACTCATTCATACACCAGCGATAACAACACTGCACACCAGGCACATCATTTTGGGATCACATGACACAATATGACAACAGATTAACTGTATATGTAAAATAATCTTCCGATTTTTATTTTGTCTAAAGCTAAAGCTGGACGGATATTCACCTTTAATTTTCAGATAGTAAGATGCTATCTACATGCTCTGCTGCTGTTAAGTGAGAAGTGAATACTGGTTGGTTGCTAGCAGCTCCTGCACTGATAATGTTAGTTTGACCCAATGATGAAACAAACAACCTGTTAGGAAAAAATCTGACTGAACATGGAGCGATGCCATTGTAGGGTTGTTAATCTAAGGGGAAACTTCACAGTGTTGATGCCAAATTTTGCACCCAGTGTAAGACAAATATACCATTGATTAAAAGCCACTAAATCATGTTGCTTATTTCCATCACTGACTGGGCCTTTTTAAGCAACTAATAAGAAAACAAGTAGTGTTTTTCTTTTTTTTCCGAATATGTTACCAACCACTCTTTGTAAAAAGTCTTTCATCAGTGATAGTTATCTCATGAATCACACTGCAACCTGTGAATATGAGGAGACACCAGTTTGAGAACGAGAGATGCTTTTGTTCTGCAGTTTCCAGGAAAAACGATGAGGTTCTCAAGGGGACAGGTATGTGTGGGAAGAGGACCCTTGTCAAGTGCATGGCGCCTCATTAATATGGAGACAGGTGCTCTTTTGATGAGTTCATAAGCAGTTCAGCAGCAGCCTGGAAGTAGTGCACTTTACAAGGCTGTTCAAAGATCTTTGACATCTGAGGAGAGCCAGTGAAGCCAATAATCCTACTTTCAGAATGTGAGTCTTTCCTCTGAGATCAATCCCAGATCGAAACATCAAATAGAACTGCTGCTTTTCTCTTTTTAAACTTTCCCTCCTCCCCGTACAAAAAATCACTTACTAGATGGTATTAGACAAGCTAGCAAAAGTGTCATTACCGCTGGGACGAAGGGATGGGTAGTTTTCCGTCAAATTGTGGAATATTTTCCACCAATTTAAGCCTAAAGTTAAGAGCGCAGCATTATTGATAAGACTGCTCTGGGTACAGCGCTGTGCCCAAGGGCCCAGAGGGAAGCAATCCACAGAAGTGGGCTTTCATGTTCATCTATGTACAAGAACAAAGCGAGGATTAAGTCTGGGCCTTTGATCCACAAAGCAGGAGGAGTATTTTAATTTTTTTATTTCTTTTTTTTTTTTTTACTTGCCTCTAGGGAAGGCCTGTGCTCGGCTGGAGTGTTTTGAGAAGTGCCAAAGAAGTGTCGCCTCCAGCACGCCTGACGATCCCCCACACTGTCCTTTGCCTGGCAGAGGAGAGTGTGGGAAAATTTCTGTCACTATCCAGCATCATGGCAGGTACTCTCAATACATTGCATTACACTCAACAGCAGCCTTATCTGAATAAGGATGTGTGTTATGAATCCAAATATGCTTCGAGTAATAAGCGCATGTTACAGTTTACAGAGTAAAAAGCATAATATGACATGGCCAATCAGAATAAAGGGCTTTTCTTCATGCATGGCTGGGAAATCAGGTCAATCATTTGTAGTCTATTTTAATTTGAACAGATGTTTTCATTTGATGACAGACCAGTCAATCTGTTTGCATTGATGCTGTCATTTCTGGAGGCAAGAAGGGCTTCAAGTTAAATAGCAGATATGTTAGGAATCATGTTTCATCCGTCTCTAAGGTTTATAAGTAGATTACCTTTTGTAATTCGTTTTGTTACACCAGTCAATAAGCGTCCAATGCAAATGTGGTTCATTTGTATTTGAATTGATGTCCTGTCCCCATTAACTTATGCCTTTAATGCATTCTGGTACATTAGTAAATAGACCTGCCGGATTAATCATTAGTTCATTGGGATCATTTGCTTTCCTCGTTGCTTAATCGAATCTCTGACATTGGTAATAAGGGCAGACTTCACCTGCCTCCTTGGTCTCTCAAGAACAAGGAAGACAAATTTTGGGAGAATCTTGTGATCTTTTGTGTTACTTTCTCTTGTTTACTATATGATTTTTGCCTGGTCTGCTGCAGCTATGAGTTGATTAGAAGCACGAACACAGCTCTTCAGTTTTGATGTTTCTTTACGGTTGCATGTGGTGACAAAGTTTGCTAGTTTGACATTTTTACCTGTTTTAACTTTGTTGTAAACCACACATGCTTTCCACAATCACTCCTTCCTTCACAGATCCTGATAATTAATGGCTTTTATTTCTCAAGAATAAAACCTACAAATAGCCTCCATGCACATTATTAATTTAGTTCTAATTAACTATGGTATACCTGGATTGAATTCAATGATTCTCCTTGAAAGGCATCCTTTTATGTGTAAGCTTGGCCACCCCCAATCAGTTTTTCTTTGTAGTTTAAGAGATTTTTAATAAGATAAATAAATAAAAAAGTCTAACATAAATGTATCCCTCTACATAGATCAGCCTTTTTTCGGTCATTGGAATTTGGTTTCTTTCAATTCTTCAACAAATT
Organism: Leptatherina wallacei; assembly: GCA_028567055.1. Classification (NCBI taxonomy): domain Eukaryota; kingdom Metazoa; phylum Chordata; class Actinopteri; order Atheriniformes; family Atherinidae; genus Leptatherina; species Leptatherina wallacei. Next base: position 28,924,152 of record JAOXYM010000001.1, read on the forward strand.
TATGTGAAGATTTTCAGGCTTGAAGTTTTTGTACTTATAGATATATTTGAACTTTATTTTTTATTGAGTTTAACAACATATGATACAATTGGTATCATTAAGTGTAACCTCTTATACAGCTGTTATTGTATGTCCATTAAAGTCCAGTTTTAATATTAAACTCTTCACTTCCAACATTTGATCAGTTTTCTATGATTTGTCATTAGTAAGATATTAGTTAATGTTACAATTTACACAGCATCCCAACTTATTTGAAACTGGGGTATGTATATATTGCCCCTGACGCACCTGTAAGCAGCAATAGTACTTTATTAAACAAATATTAGATATATTTGTTAATGCTATTTCATTGTTGACTTTAGGGATTTTAGTTGTTTTGTCTTGTACAGCACTTTGGTCAACTGAGGTTGATTTTAAATGTGCTTTACAAATAAACTTGTTAAGCTCTAGGATTAACAGTTATTTGATTGTTGAATTACTTTTAACTAATGAGATTCAGGTGTGATTGTCCTGTTTTATTTAAAGAGTGGAGTTCAATGACCTGTCTTTGCCACATATTTGTTGAAGTTTGTCTCACCAGAAGCGTCTAGATATTTTCAACCATTTTCAACCATCATCAATCAGGAAAAGGTTTCAGAACTTCAGCTTAAGCAATTTATAGTCATACATGCTGCACAGGTAGTTAATTATTACCTTCTCTTGGAGACGTTGAACAACTAAGATTCCTCCATGAGTCAGGCATGTAATAAACTTTTTCTTTCTAAATGATATCCACTGGTCTGCAAATTAAACCTTACTTTTGCAGGGGAAAAAAATCTTAGCAAGCCAGGAGGATGTTGGAAAAATCTTTTGTGGACAGATGAGACCAAAGTAATTATTCCTGGAGAAAGGTAACATTGCATTGCAGCATTCAATTTTTTTCTTGTTTGTGTCAGTATCATGTCATGGTTTTGGATTGGTTTAATCCGTCTGGACCAGACCTTGATTTCTATGGAACAAAGACATAAACGCCATAAGTAACAGATTAAAGAAAAGTAAAGTTAATGATTTTGGCCAAGTCTAATGCTAATAATTAGGAAAAAACTAAGCTAAGAGAAATGCATTGCTGTAGTTGTTGCTGCACACACAGATTACAGATCCTAAAACCAAAGTTTGCATAATCTTGTCACTCGTGTACAATATTGAATCATAAAAATCGAAAAAATTCTCCAGACTTCCCAGCAGAATTGTATAGACATACATTGTTTTAACTGTAAAGTGCTAATACGTCTTGGGCCTGTGGTTTTGCGCTTGTGGCTTTTCAGCACCACCCCTTGATTCATCACCAGAGATGATACATGGGGTCATGGCATGTCTACAAGTCAGTGTGGTGAATTAGTACAGGCAATATACGCTGTGGCTTGTGCTGGAATTGCCAAGAATGACCTCAGTGAGTTGTTATGAATACACTTGGGGTAAAACAAGTGCAGTTTACAATGTTGGTGTTGTTTCATTTTTTATTTGCAGCATCAGCATTTAATGTAATGCGATACATGCTTAGAGGCCATTTTGAGTTTTGTGATGTGCCTTGAATAAATAGGACAGACACCCATTCTGTGTGAAGGACATGACCTGGAATACCAATACCACACAGTAGTCTGCTTGACAGTCCCTATGTGTTGATGGCTGTGATGCATTTATGTTGTTGGTGTGAGAGGGGGAGACATTAGAAACGGATACTTAGCTCACTTAGCTCAGATTTTTGTTCTTGTGCCAAGTGTTGTAAAGCATATTTCTTTTTGTGTCTTTTGATGGGCAAGGACTCACGTCAGCTGGGGAGTTGTGTGGATTTACAGCAGCAGCAGGATTCACTGATCTCTGTGTGGTATCTTGTAACCATCCAAACAAAGCGTCTCATTGTAAATGTGCCCTTAACCTCATAACCCACCCAAAAAGCACTTGTGTGTCCCTTTTCTTGTTCAACCATCCCCGAAATGCATCCATCTCCTTAATGGATATTTTTTTTTCAGAAGAACATGGTTCAGAATATTGCAACAGCAGGCTTGGAAGATCATAGATGGAATCAGGCCACACAGGCCCTTAAAAAGCGAGATTAATAACCCGGTGCAGATGATCTCATAGTTAAGTGTTTTCTGTTGTATTTACACATCCGCCCAGGCTGTCAGACTTCTGCTCGTCTCTGAGAAATGGAAGCGATACATCCTGACACTAATGCATCACTGAAAATATTTGAAATGAATAAAGCCCATGCTACAGCGAGAGAGACATTACAAACACTCCATTTGACATTGACACAATGGCGCCTCTGCTCAATGCAAATACTGTTACGCCCCCCCCCCCCCCCCCCCATTCCTCCTTTTGATGGAGGAGTCCCACAGAAGAAAATCTCCTGCCCTCAGTGCAAACTAATGAGACATATTAATGACATTAGACACTTAATTCAATGCATGTATAATTCATAATAATTGATTGCCCTGGTTTGAAGGGGAGCATTTTATGAGAAAAATGATCCTATTAAGCAAAGTTTAATCCAAATCTAAGCTGTCAAAACACCCAACTCTTATTACATCTCGACTGTTAATTGTCATAAGCAATTTATATTGATTATTTAAATGCTAAAGTGCACTGGAGGCTTCGTCGTAGATTTTTAATAATGTAAAATAGGTGTGTTGGCAGGACACACTTCTTTTTGAGTGTGTTTATATATGTATATATATTTTTTTCCTGACAGCCAAAGGGGAATATTTGCAAAATTGATGTCCAAGATAAATATCTTCACTGTTTAAAAAAAGAAGAAGAAAGGAACCATTATATTAAGCTTTATTTCTGTTTCCTCCTCTTTGTCTTGTGGATGTCAGCCAGTCTGTTTAGGTGTTCTGGCGTTTTTTCTGGCTGACATCCACACTCCAATCATTTTCTGATATTTGTAAAAATATATAGATATATATATGTATATGTTGTATTTTTGACCGTTGAGATGCTTTTGAATAAAACAGGGGCATAGGAGTTCAATTGCCTAACATTTATTTTCCATTCAGTCACTATAATATCTTGTATACCCTGGCTTTCCACTCACAAAAACCATTAAATTATCTTCTTTTATTCTTCTTGTTTCTTGTTAGTGAACCATGCGATAATTTGTTTGGCTAAAGCCTTCACCAGTGGACATTAATCTTAAAGATTTACAGCACTTTTATGTTATTTGATAATCAATTTATCATCAAAGCTAAAACTGCATGGGAACAGGAAATGAGTGTTGAGTTCACAAAGGAACAGAGGGGATGAGAAAATTGACAAGCACATTGCAGTGTGACCTGCGAGGGTCTCTGCTGCATACAATCCAGTCCGTAACGGATCATTAGAAGACTGTAACACGTGACCCATGTTGATTCTCTGTGTTGCACTGCAGTTTCAGCCAGTTCATGCCTGTTAGGTAGGCAGCTTGTAAGTAAGTATAAGGTTATCCTTTGTTATGTGCTTGTTTTCATTTCAAATGCTTAGCTGCGGTGTGCATTGTTACCACTGTGGCTCGGTGGTCAGCGTTGTCCCAGCAACAGCAAGGTACTGAGAGTGAATCTTAGCTCTGCTGCCACCCCCCTCCTTCATGTTTGTGTGAGTTTTCACTAGTTTCTCCAGTTTCTTCTTAAAGTTTAAATCACCCACAGACCAGTCTTTGTCTGCCATGACCCTGTGATAGATGGTTGGTCTGTCAAGCAGGGTTCCACCCCTTGCTTAACGCATGTCTTATACCACCTTTACTTTAGAAAAAAAATGTCACATGCCATTGTTGAACAGATTAGCATGTCTTCAGCTGATGTATAGCAGGGTTAGTGGTGGATCACAGGTGTACGAAGGGGTGGTTTGTTGAATTGCTCTAAGATTGTGACCTTTTTTTCCATTTTCTTTCAGTAATTAGAAAAGTCATTTAAGGTTTTGTCAAACTTCACGTATGCATGATAGAAAGGGAATTTCTCAATCAGGTGCGTGAGTGAAGGTGCCCGGGGTACTCAGGATTAATCAAACTGTATTGTTTTGAAATCACTGGTTGGATCCTGACCTTTCATCTCTGCTTCATAAATGTACATGAGGGCTGTCATAAATTACAGACCCTGTAAACAGTTCATAAGGATGAAAGGTAATAGTTGCAATCTGTGGACATGAAGGCAATTGCATGTTAAATGTAGAGTATTAGTAGCTGAATATCTTACTGTAGATAGATTTCAGTCTTCTGCAGCCAGCATGTTATTTGGTATTGGTAATCTTGCCAACACAATGTCTTGCATATATCTGTGAATACATGACCTCATGCAATTCAAATGAATTTGTTTTCTTTACACGATAAAGATTTCACAGCAAAGTAATTCTGTCATGAAATCTATGCCGGTGACAGTGATGTTTGTAGCTCAAAAGCCTGTTAAAAGCGACTGAGAAGCATTGTTGCATAGCATTCTAACCATGCAGGGGATTTTGATAAATAAGAATTGAATTTAGTTCCAGCTGTGACATGTTGATTGATCAAAAAGCTTATGGCTAAGGCCTCCCTTCTCTCCCGTCTTATTTATCCTTTGTCAAATGGTTTCAGAATCAATACTAGCCTTGTACACAACCTTTTCTGCTGTGGGCACTCAGGGATTGGGGGGAGGAAAAAGAAAAACACCTGCTCTCTTGGTGATTGTTACTAATTTTTCCTGTCAAACATTTGAACACAGAATAATTATTTTCTCTGTGGTTTCAGGGCACAACAGATTATTGTACAATCCATTTAGATAACTTCAGAGTGGGGTTGGAAAATGAAATCGCCCCAAACCACACAAGTCAAGCTGGGGAGGTGATCTATCAGACACCGCTGCAAATAACTCAACTTAAAGATGCCGTAGTCTTGGATGAGCTGGATTGTTCATGTTCGAGTAAAGAAAGGAAGTCTGTTGTCAGACTTATGGCGTTCACATCAGACATTTAGATATGGCTCAGTTTGATATGTGCACACTGCAGTTACTATGAATGGGTGTCAGTAGATTAAATTCAAATACATTCATTTTGATGAACTCGGTTAAAATAAATGTCTTCAATTCTATAGTATGTCAGTGAAAATAAGTGCAAACTGTTATTTTTAGCATTAAAAACTCAATTGCCATGTCTGTAATTGCCTTATAGCCATGAAAAAGTTGTCTTTCAAACCAGTGAAACCCTGTGGCCACTATGGTGTTGTAAAGGAAAGCTGGAGCTTATTCCTGCTGCTTACAGGCGAGAGGTAGGGAAGACCCTGTACAGTTCACCCGTTCATCACAGCGCCAATACAGACAGACAACCACACACGCTCACATCGACTCCTAAGGAGAGTTTAGAATCCCCAATTGACCTGAGACACATGTTTTAGGAAGTTCAACTGGAGGTTCACAGACTTTGGCAGGAAGCTAACACTAACTTTAGTGTTAGCTAAGGCTAAGGCTTTAGCTAACGTTAACTTTAATTTTGTACAGAATTTGATTATCTGAACTTAATTTTTTTT
>JAOXYM010000001.1:28937795-28968765 GCA_028567055.1 Leptatherina wallacei
AGTGCTGTGGTTCTGTCTAAAACCTGACTGGAAGACATCATAGCAGTTGTTTCGGGTTAGAAAGTCATTTAGCTGATAAAAAACGGCTTTTTCAATGATCTTACTTAAAAACTGAAGATTTGAGATTGGCCTGTAGTTGTTCATTTGTGTCTTATGTAGTTCAGAAGTCACATATAAACTCAGTTTTAGGAGTACATCTAATTTTAAGACTACATTAGTTTGTCAAGCATAAACAAATAGAAATAAAGGGGTAAATCACCATTCCATCTAAAGACCTAACAACTGCACATGCTCAGTGTGACTTTGCTGAACTTTGTAATCCAATTAAATTGAATAATATCATCTTAAATTAAGATGTGGAGTGTAACCGTGGTCGCTGGACAGCAGAGCGTCTCATTCTGGTTTGGGATGATGTTGATGTAAGAGAGTTGAGCTCCTGAGGCATGCCTGAGAGAGTTTATCATTGGTTGGGGGTGACTCGGCCAGTAGGAACCCATGAAACCTGCCATCCAGGACCTAATTGGAGGTCATTAATCATGTGAGGCTGTCCTGCAGTGAACAGTGCAGTGTTTCTTTTTGCCTTTTGGCCATCATGGATTGGTATCCTGTACAGACCTGGGCTTCCAAGTCACTCTGGAAACAGTTTGGTCATGCTCATATGCTTTTGGCAGCACAGAGTTGAGCTTTTTAATTAGCTGGTAGTGTTTGTAACAAGCACTGAAGTAACAGTAATAATTCTAACTCTACCAACTTTGCCAGATGGAATAATAATAATACAAGTCGGTGTTATTTTAATTCAGAGAAGTGCTGTAACTGTTGAAACTGCACAATCCATGGTATAAAGACTTGCTGGTTTTTCATAGTTTAAAAGTAGGCTGTGTCAAAACTAACTTATTACTCATTATATAGTAGTCTGCATCACAAGCTTACCTTTCTGTTTTTTCTTTTACTGTTGCCCATTTGTTTAGTAAGATTTTATCTACCCAGTATAGTTTACTCAATACAAAAGGAAAACAGTCAAATAGACCTGCAGCGACTACAACAGCTCATACGAATTTGATTTATTCGCTGTTTGCATTTTGAAGATATTTTAAGATTAATCAATTTATTTTTTCTACTTTTTAACCTTTTTTTGCATTGCAAATTGTATTTCAACTTTGATATTATATTTTAGTGGAGTATGTTGTACAAAATTATAAATGTAACAGTTTTTTTTTATTTTATCTGGTTTTTCCATTTTAGCTGTGGGCACGGGCAGAATATATAAGCTGTAACATGATTTTTTTTTCATATGATTTGAATGTGAACAAAGCAGACAATTTCAACACAAGGCATGATTGAAGGCATTCACTGTTCATGTGAGGGTAAAAAAAAGTTTCTACACTCAGTTCTTCACAAAACTCAATATTGGTATTGCAACTTTATATCTTTTGTATTACAAGTGGTATGTTGTATATCCAAAATAATGTAGTTTTGCCCAGAAATATCTTTTTTCCCCCTATTTTTTATTTTTGCCCACAGATGTCCGCTTGCTTTTTATTTATGGTAAGAGGAAATAATTGTGAGGAACTAAATATTAAAGTCTTATCCGTTCAGCTCTTTTTAAAAAATATATATTTCATTTTTCTCTTTTTTTACTTGTTGGCTAATGATTCAAATCACCCATATGGCAAATCATCTGGATTTGTTGGAGCAAAAAGCACCAACTTTAAGTTGATAAATATTTACTGTAGAAATAAGCAGATGAAGTAAAAGGTTTCTGTGTGTTCACTGCCGTTCATATTGTGAAAGTGCCATAGCTTAGAACTTCATAACTCCTTCCTCTAACTTGGATCCCTTCTTCTTTTTTTTCCCCCTATGTCTTCCAATTATTCTAGCTTAACATTGCCAATTTTAACTCACTGATATGAATTAGTAGTTGCAGTACATCTGAAAGCTGGAAATCATGACCCCCTTCCAGCACATATTGATTGAAGTAGCAGAAAATCCATAGCGGCTGATTTGTGAACCATTAAGTTTTGAACCCAAAGCTCATAATGTTCATATTCACAGCTTTACTCTGTGCTCATGAGGGTGATGGTGGGATAAAGAGGCAGGGGGTTAGAGCGTTAGATGCTGAGGGGTTAGAGGCAGCCTGTTAGTGGATGAAGGAAAAGTGTCGAAGGGACTGAAGATCATTAAACAAATCAATTCGGCTCTATCTGGAAGATTGCCCACACATGCAAAAAACAATGAGGAAAATTCACAATGGGAACAATTTGGTATTATCATATTTACAAGTCTAGTTTATCTTGTAATTTATTGACTGTAGCCAGGGGAGTACAGGCAGGGGTTCTTACCACCCATGTCTCTACTATGGATGCAGAATGGATGGTGTTCAGCTTTGAGTGTTGCAATCATTTTAACATGCAGGCCATGTTATTATACTGACAAACATTGACAAACTGAACCACTAAGATTAAACATTTAAGTAAGATGTGTTTACTTCTCTCCTTTATCTTTGCATTGTTCTTAAATGTCTGTGCTCCTTATACAGTGGTGTACCTCAGCCTCTCCATGTCCAGGCCACATAACTCTTGCCTTGTTTCTCCTTCCTCTGGTCAGCCAGGGGTCACTTCACACAGCTGCCTGACTGATATTTCTGTGTGTCAGTATTTAATTGCCATCCGACTGAAAATTAAAAATTCCACACACCCAGCAGATGTCGTGGAAGCTGAACATGAACCCATAGGTACGTAATTCAGTTAGAAAAAAATCAGCAATGACAAAATTCTCAACTGAAGTGAAATGATAATTAGCCATTCCTAAAATAAGAAGGCATTACAGCAGAGGTGTCAAAAGAGCCATGAGGAGACATTAATCACATCCTTCATCACACATTTGCAGCTACATATACACCCCTCTTTTGACCGTCACCTGAACGTGTGAGTACAAACTGTGACAGACCCCTGGGGAAACACTAATAGGTTTTTCATACAAATTTTGATTTCATCTTCCGTCAAGCTGTGAGTGAAAAGTGCATGCAAGTCACAGAAAGCCATTGAGCTCTACTGGATGTCGGCCATCTTTCTGCAGTAATTGAGCAAAATTTTTGGATGAGAGAAATTCAACATGGTCACGCAACAGTGGACTCATTTACTGCACAGGTACTTTCAGAAAGCTACTTCTGTTTTAGATATACGGGTATATTGCTCAATGAGGGATGTTGAACTTTAATCCTTTAACAGTTTTTATTCAAGAATAAAAAGACCAGTTTTTTCAGTCATGCATTGCCATTTCACAAACTAATCACAGGAGTCAATGGAGGATCAAATCACATTTTATGTGGATTTCATTGCAGACAAGTGAAGTACTATCAAACACCAACTTCTTATTTCTTAAAATGGTGTATTCAAACATAATAAAACATATTGTTTTGCACATTGCAATCAGAGGAAACACCAAGATTTCTGCACTAATGTCAGATTATTCTGTTTCAGCTCAGAGCCAGATCCCACTGATAAGATGGGGAAACACCCCCTCAGGAATGTGGAAAAGCAGACTAATCTGCAGGATATATTTTCCCTACTCCTTCCAAATGTGTTGAGTGGCGTCCTAATCAAAAATCAATGTGCCCACTTGAGTAGGCCCACAAGGCTTCTGTAGCGGGTTATGTAATCTGATAATATCAATCATAACTGTGTTAGAGGCAATCCATCTGACTTTCACAGGACTGGGGTCACTGAGTAAAGAGAAGGCAGGGTGAGGAAGCCTTGACCTCTCATGCCATCAATTACCACTTATTATGGAGTGGGGGGGAGCTTACTCTGCCAGAGAGCTGTGTACCCCTCTACCCCCACTCTTCTACCATAAATAATATTAACAGGACCAACCCCATCAATCAATACCATCACAGTTGTATTGCTCCAGCCTAAATGGCGGCTTCCATGGCTCTCCAGCCTCGATCAATGACCATGGCTCCTACAGACTAGCGCATAAGGGTAAATCTAGCTCTGTTTGAGCCCAAGGGTCTTCAGCCTGCCTTTCTCTTGCTACTTCAGCATTTGTTATCTTCTGGCTCTTCGAACTGCTTATCTGTGTCTCACTACTCATATGTTGAGCACCCAACCATCGCTACCATCTGAAGATGCTGCTGAATACTGCTGCTGTTGCAGTCTGCCAAGCTCACGCTGGCTGGCTTGTTAACGGTACGTAGCACACACAGAGGAAGTGTCAGAAAGTGTCTGAAAGAGTGATTATGTAGAATTAATGAGTCAGTTAATGATTCTCTTCCCTGCATCCTTTACCTCCTTCCTCTTCTCTGTGGGATTTTCTTCTTTTAGGAATGAGCGGAGAAGAAGGGATTTTTATTTGTTGTTGTTTTTTATCATTGTCAGAACATTTCACTTTATGTGATAATTCTGTCAAAGCTGAAACTTTTCAACATGGTCAGCTAATAAATTTATGGGCTGTTTCATCAGTCACAGGCGAATCATGATTGGCCACATCAGCTCAGAGGTGTAGGGTGGTATTAGGGACCTAATTACAGAAACAAATAATTAGCAACTAAAGTGCAAAGCAAGCCTAATTGGCTTCATCATCTGCCTGTGACCTCAACTCTCCCTAACCACTCATCACTTGACCAGCTCCACCATAAACAAATCATTCACCCAGAGACTCCGTGTTCGAAAAAACCTCCCAAAGACAGTAAGTGGTTTAGGCAACTTTTACCTTAATTGTTTATTGTTCCAGTGGCTACAGCACATTTATTGTTAAGCATGAAAATATTTATATGTATAGACAGCATTTATAGTTGAATGAGCATGTTTTGTAACTGATTTTAAAAAAGAAAAAGTATAATGTCAAGTGACAGCAGGCAGAAAGAGTATAGCATCCAATTAGGGCAGAAAACAGGAGTCTGAGAATACCTGAAACAAACTGACTTTTACTGAAGTAGACTAAAAGGATTTGAAAATCCTAGTTGCTCCCTTTTGATCGTTCACTTGGGTGAAATTTGAATGTTGATATTTATAAAAGAGAAACGACATAAAATAATGCAGCCTGCCTGCGTCTTCACTCGTGGTGTATACTTGTTGCCTTTGTCGAGAAAATCAGTTCAGTCCGACCGCAGCAGTGACTTCAAATGCTGGCCTTACACTGACCTGCAGACTTCAAAGCTTGATCAAGCCTTCCCCAGACAAGGAATTCAGTGGTTCAAGCAATTTGTTAAACAGGAGAGAGGTTTAGTGTGATTCGGGAGTGAAAGGATGTTTCAGTAGTCTTGGCTAACCCACAGCCAAGCCACTCAGGACCTGTGAGAAGCTCTGGGGATTCTGTCAAGAAAGAAGGGAGGGAAAAAAGTCACTAATACCACTCGACTCAGAAAAGCAGGTGTTGCTTTTTCCCAGGAAGACAAGCACTCTATTTATGTATTAGTGTCTGTGTGATTGTTACACAAGATATACTAAGTTTGGTTTGTTTCATTTCCTGCCGAAGAGTACTTTTGGTGTTATGTTGTATTCATTATAGTTGATTTAAAGAGAAAGATTAATTTTCAAAAAGTGTAAGCTTCTATACGTTGTAGAACAAACAAGTTTGTTTACATAGCAGGATGATTCTGGGCTGTGTAATCTAACAAGATCCCAAGTCGAAGCCTTTCAGGGCTCTTTGCCAGCAAGAGAACAACAGCAATCCATTTCTGTAGTCACAGAAAGATGTGCTTCTTGTTCACAGTATGAGCCTGAGTCTCATCTAAATGCATCTAAATCCCTTCAATGTGGAGTACAAGCTTCAATGGACCCATTGAGTCCAGTGTCAGCTAAACATGTCTGAAATGTATCAACAAAGGAGACAAACATTTTACAAACTGTTTGTTTTATACAGAGAAAAGCCAATAGAAAGTAGCATATCTCACATATAAAGCTAAATCTGTAGCTAAATGTGAAGCCAAGTAGAAATGCACTGATTTTGTTGTCATGGTAACTTTGAAAGTATTTGTTCTTTTTCCCTCTTTGCAGTCATTTGTAGTTTGGAAATTGTGCTTTCCTAAGATTACGTATTGCGTGCAGTTAAAAATGCACTCACTCTGTTTTCAAGATGTTGTATTTTAATCATTTTCACAAGAGGAAAGTCCAAACCACCCTTGTATACGCCTCCAGTAATCGTTACAGTTGGCTGAAACCTGTCAAGTTAAGATGTATGAGCGGGTATATAAAACGGACATAATTTCATGGTAAAGATGGGAATTGTTATTGCTGTTTGATTATTGAACCTTTTGGGGCAACTGCAAAAGTCTTTAGTCCGGATTAACATTCAGGTTAAGCCCAATTATTTATATATAACCCACAATGGTGTTTTGAAATCTGTCTCCTTCTTTTAAACACTGTAAACAAAGGCCATCAATCATAACCTCCGACAGCTGTAATTGCTACCAGAGTGAGTCAGCTCTGTGTTAAGAGATCGTCCGGTCTCACAGTATTCTGTTCTGGTCTCATCAGATAATACAGACTTGTATTTACCAAAAAATGGAAATGGTCATCTCTTTCATGTTTTTTGTTGTTTTTATTTTGTTTCCCCCTTTTTTCCGCAGTGCTTTACAACTTATTTCCTCATCATTTTAGCTTTTTCCCATTATGGGCAACATGTATCTTGGGAAAAATCTGAATTCTAAGTCATGTCTTGATTTTAAAAAGGTTGTGAATATCAGATCAAATTGGCTCCCTAATCAAGTTTGTTTTTCCTCTTCTTTTTTTTTTTTTTGTTGATCACCTTTGAAAATTTTAAATTGGTCATGCATTTTCTTAATGGAAACAGACTTTTTCATTGAAGTTATTGAGATCACAAACATGAATGAATTGTACTGCATTCTATCTTTTTTATGCCTCAGTGCTATGAAAGATCCAGGAAGTTGCCGGTCAAACAGAGGAAGGGCAGGAAACGGGGATGATGCTCACCGACTCCTTTCACGTTAATGAATTGAGAGGCATAGATTTTATGGAGCTTGGTTGTATTGACCTGTGGCTGCCATCTACCTCTTGGTTTCATAACATAATCAGCTCTCGACACATGATTATAATAACCCGATGCAATTTACTGCATTCTCTGCAAACACATTGATTTTTCTGAACAGCCCCAAGAACCAATTACATTAATATTGCTGCATAATTAGTTTACACATTACTAAATTACTGACGGATTAAAAGTGAAATAGCACAGTTCATACCCTGTCCAACATAACTGCCAGAGAGGAAATTAATATGGATTCAAAAGGTCCTCAGAGACATGGGCAGTAAAGGAGAGAGAGGGAAAAAAAAAGCAACAATCTATAACCCTTGCTTGCATAAGGATATCATCTCTGCAGGTTTGCTGGGTGTTAGTTTCAACAGGAGTCTAGGTAATTAATATGGTCTTTAATTAGATTTGCATACCCTATGAATGATATAGGCCCTACTTCCATGGGAGGATTTCAGCATTTTCTGTTTGGAGATCTTCGGGCAAAACTACTGTGACTGTCCCTGATTATGGTCTCATTATCAAAGCCCCTCGTTTAAGTAAGACTCAGACCTGGCCTGCATTTCTTCCATTCCCTCTTATATAGTTTACCAGCATTTGTTAAATGTTAATGTTAAAAAGTCACCTTTATTAAACTTAAGCTCACTGGTTGCACCAGCAGCTTTTGGAAACTGGGGTTGAAGTTTAGTGCATGTTAGGGACCATCCCCTATTTCACTTTACCTTCGCATCCTTATTGCACCTCACCACCAATCAGGTTGGGTGCTGGTAGATGAGTGACTTCATGGCACACCTAACTTTTAGCAGAAATGTATTGCACTGACCTTTGATGACTGTATTGATCCAATGTACTGAGTGGCCATTTCCTCAGAAACAAACATATATAATTGGTATTGGGTTCCAATGGTGCTCTCTCAATGTCTTGAGGATGCTTTGCAGCAATATAAATCAATTCACACTTATAGACACAATATGGGTGCATTAGTGCTGACTGGTCATTTAAGGATGGCTGAGGGCTTCAGAATTCAATAGACCTTGATCAGGCACAACCAATCTATCTCAATCAATCCTCAGTTTCTAATTCTAGACAGATGTCTTAGATGTTGAATTTTCTATGCTCATAATTGTTTTTTTCTCGTTTTATTTTTTGGTTCTTTTTGTGTCATGATGACATAAACATTGTATGTAGTCATTTTATACATGAATATGAAATATATATTCCAGCAGATTTTATGCATTATATAGTTCAAAAAGACATTAAAGAGTTAGCTTGTCTGAAAAAGTAAATTGCACGAGTAAGAAGCTCTACATGTTGAAGAATCAGCCACCTCAGGATAAGTAAAACGTCTCTGATGCATTTACTCTTTTTACTGTCCTCAAAATTCCCTCCCTGCAATGAGTCAGAATTACAAACAATGTTTGAACAACACATCATGACAAACCTCCAACGCGATGCCATTTAATGATAATTTTGAAGACTACATGAGGAAATTTACATTTGCTTATCTTTGAAAAATGTATTCATATAATTCCCTCCCCCCCCCTTTTTTTTTTTTTCTTTCCAACTATCAAAGCATTTTTTAATTTCATTTCCCCAACATCACCCAAACCCTCCAGTCTTGCTGGTTTTATCGGTCTTTGGAACCGGCTGTGCGGAGCCCGAGGAAACATCCTGATTCAACCGAACTTCTGTGGCTTTGCTGAATTAGGTGCAGCTTTACAGACAAAACCCAGAATCTTTCAATTGTTTTTGACTTCTGTCACTGCTGAAGGACAAAGCACATGACTTGTCCATGTTAACCAACCGCATCAGAAGTTCTCAAGTCAGACTTTTAGGCATCGATGATGTGCAGTGGCTCATAAAGCCCACTGGTGAGGAATATGCAATGCTGAAACTTTAATAAAGATCATAGATAACCTTTGTGTTGTTTTCTATACTATTGCTATTAATAAGTTTTAACTGCTTCATTAGCTAACATTTCATTGCATAATTTACTAATGAATGATAAAAAAGTTTAATAATTTGAACAAATTCAAAATCAGTGTAACATTGGTCAGTGGTGAGGAGCGTGCTAGTTGTTACCTGTCCACTCTGCAGCCCCACTGTTTACTCAGCTGTAGGGCCTCTGTCTCCAGTGTAAGGGCAAAAAGAGCAGGTCACTAAATATTTCATTTCCCAAGTAAAACACGCTTCCCCTCCTCAGCTGGACCAAAAAGAAAAAAGAAAGAGGGAGAAAGAAACAGATCACAGTGATGAATGTGCAATCAGGCTGATTAACTCATTATTAGTTGTCCAAGGGGATCCTCTGAGGGAAATGAGGACAAGAGCAAAAAAGGTTGTTTATATGTCTCTTAGAGTTATGAATGTGATGTGAGGAAGAGGCCTCCATGAACTTTTACCTCTGTAAATTAGTGATTTAAAGTTGAATGATGGTTCTGACCTACATCACTTGTTCCCTCTTTTTAAGGATCTTCTTTCAGTCGAAGTGGCGTGTTTTAACCACACACCTAACAGACTCTGCAGCATGAAAAAATTTAAATAAAAATAGAAAGGCTGACTCAAGTGAGTTCTAAACCTAAAACAGTCTCTTTGGACTCATCTTCCTTCAACATTCTCCCAAAAGCTTTTCCTCTCTTATTTTCTGTGACCGTGTTGTTGCCAGCAGATGGTGCTGCAGTCTCTCCGCACCATCGAGAGCAGAGCCAGACACCATATGCTCTCCCGGCCTTCCACCAACACGCACCGCTCTTTTTTAAAAGAGGGAGGACAAAAAAAAAATAAAGCTAACTTAGTTCCTGGGTTGAGGCTAATGTTTGTTGAAATAAGTGGAGATTTCCTGGTTTTCCTTTTGCAGGGGAAAAAAAGAAAGAGAGAGAGAAACTAAGTTTCTTTAAAGGATGAGCTCAGGGTGTTCTGCAATTACCTTTACTTGTGCTCTTGCTCTTTTTTTTTCTTTCTTTCTTTCTTTCTTTTTTTCTTTTTTTTGTTGAGTGGGACCAGACAATGTTTTCCATTCCAGTTGCCTCTTACAGTTGCAGAAAGGGAGCCGGTGGGCTCAGTGTTGGGGCTCTTGCTGGTAGGTTGGACGGCTGGGCCAACTATTACAGCTAGCATGGATGGTGAGAGGCATAATGGACGTAAGTAAGAGCAGCACTAACATCTTTCTCTGTAAATGACTGAGTGGAGATGGTGAGGAGACAGGTTAATAATTAAGCCTATGAGCATCTGCTCAGGGCTTGTTGTTCATTGAAGAAAAAGCTCCTTTTTAAAAAAAAAAAAAAGTAATTTATTCATTCTTTTTTTTTTCTCTATCTGTCAAAACCTGTTACTCGTCAAATGGACAACTTTAGTTTCTCACACTATGTTGGAAGGTGAAGACTGGAGAGATGAGAGGCATGTGTGTTTTTGCACGTACGGTGTGTGTCTACGGTGTTTCTCCGGGTGGGGGTGGGGGGTGTTGAGGTGGGGGACCGTAGCGTGTAAGCTATTGAAAAGGAGGAATGTGAGAAAGCATTATTGCCCACACTTCATGTGAATGGAAAAGGGGTTAAAGAAATGACAGCGTACAGTGGGTGGCAGGGCCTCAGCGCAGCCCGGGAGGAAATGGAATGAGAAAGTGCAGTCAGGCAGACCACTCATTCACCATGACAAATGGGAGAGGCCTCGGCCAAGGGGATACCTGATACCCCACGGTGGGCTGTGTGCA
The DNA here is from genome assembly GCA_028567055.1 of Leptatherina wallacei. Taxonomy (NCBI): domain Eukaryota; kingdom Metazoa; phylum Chordata; class Actinopteri; order Atheriniformes; family Atherinidae; genus Leptatherina; species Leptatherina wallacei. Next base: position 28,948,492 of record JAOXYM010000001.1, read on the forward strand.
CCTGCCTAGACTACATGTACACCAGGAGGGAAATAAACACTTGTAGCAGCAACCCCCACACCCCCACACCCCCACACACACACCATTTACAGAATTAGTATTAAAGTAAAATTATAAACAACACATATTAGTAAATATTACTTAAATAAAGGGATTTTTTCAATCCATTATTGCTTTTGAAAAAGTAATAGTTATTTCTCTTCTGTCCCAAAAGTTTAAATACTTCAATTTAAAACACAAATGGAGGAAATGAATATATGGCAAGAAGTAAAGGACATAATGTTCATACTATACTATATTTTGATGCACACACATTGTAACGATTTCATAATCACAATCTTCCATTTACTATTATTTACTCATTAAGTTGCAGATTTAAAAAAAAACAAACTAATCAGATAGGGATTGTGTTCAAGTCTGTAAGATGCAATTAAAGTGAATTTAAATAAGTTCATTTAAAGGGAAAAAAAAGAGGAAATCTCAGATTATACATGAGGAGAATAAACATCTGCAAGAATACATGCCTTAAATTGTTTACATTTGAAATTAAATCTGGTAAACTTGTGTGCAATTGTGTGATTTTAACCTTTATTTCTATCCGTGTTAACATCCCAAAAGTTACCTGTCGAGAATGATTATCACAGAATCTTCATGACCAGATTTCCTTAAAATTCAACTTTTTTTTTCTCCTTGAAAATGTGACGCAACTTGGGTTTTTTTTGGTGTTCTTTTATTAATTTATAGAAAAATCTATAATAATTTCTTTAAAAGGTAAAAATGAATAAATAAAAATTTCATTTACCTTCAGAAACATTAATATGCTCCCAAAGAGTTAATAACTGTTTCAACAGAAAGTCACAAGTTGCATGTCATGAGGCTCTAAATTGAGGCATATATCAAATTCCAGTGGCATATTAAATCTTTGGGAACTGTTTGGAATTAGAGGGGTACTGCTATAATCCAATTGTGTATGGGGACAGAATAAGAGACATACGTAAACAGCAGAGAAGCAGTCTTCTGTTCACACATGCTCACACGTTGTAAAGGAAGTATACGCCGCCTCGGAGCTGTCACTCTTCCAAGAGAGTCCAGAAAGGATTACTGATTACTTCAGCTGTGCAGGCAGATGAGTTGTGGTCACTCCAGCACTGGTCAGTCTGTGGTGTTGGGATGCAATGCAGCATGCCATGAAAATACTCAAATCTTCTCTGCGATTTCAGTGTTTGCTATGGGCTATGTACAGTTACAGAGCTCGCTATACACGGGAGGAATAATTATTATTTTTTTTTTTTTAACCAGATAAATGTGAATCCACAGTCAGCTTTGTGTCACTGTGAAAGACATAATAATCGAAATAAATAGACAAAAATGTAAAATAACACTGTATCCACAGAAGACAACACAGAGAGAAGCAAGGTGGCTTCCCCTCGGTGCATTACTTTGTTTTTTAAAAAGCCTCATTCTGAAAATACTTCAAGTTATCACAATCAGCCTACTGCTAATTAACACCAGAAAAAAGGGAGGGAGGGGGAAACAAGATTTTTTTTATTTATTTTACCTGTTGCAGTTAATATAATCATTGGCTTAACTGTGTTTGTTTAATTGTAAGTGTGCTAAGCCATTCAGAAAGTGTATAGCATCAGTTTTGTCACTACATTAACTTTCAGTTAAATGACAAACCAGGTATCAAGTCTTTTGAACATTGATGAAGCAGAGTGACCACTGAACTGTTTAGAGTTTTTTTTTTTTATGTTCAGTGGATGTAAAACATGTACACACCCCTGATAAAATGTCAGGATTTTGTTCTGTTAAAAAATTCTACATTTTTCTCACCTTTAATCTGACCTATAACTAGTACAATTTAGATTCAGTTGAAAAATAAATTAATCTGTTCAGTGAGAAACTACAGAAAATAAAACAAACAAGGTTTCTGAGTAAGTGTGCGCATCCTTAAACTAATACTTTGTTGAAGCACCGTTTGATTAAATCACAGCGTTCAGTCTTCTAAGGTACACACCTGACATCAATTAAAGAGATTCTGATTATCCTCAAATTAGATTCACCTGTCCTTGTAGGATTTACTCCGTTGCCTGCTGTAGCAGTTTTAGCCACGGTTTGCAGAGAGCCTACGAAGCATCCAAGGGGACTCAATGTTGAGCGGTATAAATAAGATTCCATCGCGTTAAATGTACCATGGAACACAGCGAAGACAGTCAGCAAATAGTAAAAGAAAACAGAAAAAAAGAAAGAGTTCAGATTAAAAATAAATCTAGTCAGGGAAGGTGCTAGAAAATGTAGAGCAACACTGAAGAAGCTGCAGGAAATTTCTGGCAAGTACTGGTCATGTGCAGTCGCCCTCGAATGTATTCATACCCTCCCATTAAAGAAGGAAAAAGAACAGCTGTCACTGAAAATAGCTGAACTTGACAAAAGTAAAAATAGATAAAAATTTAATGAAAATAATGACATTGTTTCTCAATTGTGGCTCAATAGAAATATTTTTTTTGAAAATAAGCAAAAGAAAAAAAATGTTTGTTATATTACTCGTAAACTAAGGCTTTGTTGAAAAATCCTTTTGAGGCAATCTCTGCCATCAAGTGTTTTCTGTAACTTTCAATCAGACTTCTGCACATGTTGGCAGGTATGTTGGCCCACTGCTCATCAGCAAAGTGCTCTCATTTTACCTGGACCGTTTTGTTTGTTTTTTGTTTGTTTTTTCAACTCAATTGAATTAAAAAAAACTATGTCTTATTGCACTGAATTATAATTTATAATTTTATTATTACTTTTTTCAGTCTCCAGTTATTTCAGTGACTATTATTAATTGTGCCTTTTCTTTAATGGAAGGGTATGAATAATTTTGAGGATGACCGTACTACATGTACTTCTTGTCATGTGTCTGGACTATGAAATACTTCTCTGACAAAAACTTCCGAGCCTGGTAACAATTTGAAAGCAAACAAACAAGAAAGTATTCGGAAAGCATGCAGACTTTTGGCTTACAATTTCAAAATGCATGTTTGGTTTAGAAAAAAAAGGAAAAAGAAACATGGCATCTTCAAGTTAACACCATAGCCACAGTAAAGCATGTTGGTGGCAGTGTCATGCTTGTGGGTCTCTTTTCTTTAGCTGGAGCAGGGGCTTTGGTCGTGGTGGAGAGAATCCTGAACATTTCCAAATACTAGTCACTTTTGGCTTAAAACCCTCAGGTAGCTGCTACTACTAAAGCTGAAGACAAATGTCACCTTTCAGCACAACAATGACCTCAAACGTACATCCAAATGAACAAAAGAATGGCTTCACTAGAAGAAAATTAAAGGTTTTGGAATGGCCTAGCCAAAGCCCAGACCTAAATCCAATTATTTTTTTTTTTTTTAAGTATTGTTTTTGTAACCCTTCATGTATGCGGACCCCAGGAAGAGTTGCTACCACCTTAGTGGCAGCTAATGGGGATCCAATTAACAATTAAACCTTAATCCAATAGAAAATCTGTGGGGTGACCTGAAGAAGGTCGTGTAAGAATTGGAGCATGTTTGCAAGAACAAGTGGAGATATTCAAAATTTGCCATGCTAATATACTACTACCTGTCATTTAAATCAAAGGCTGCTTCAACAGTGTATTGGTTTAAAGGTGCACACTTATGCAAACAGTTTATTGTGGTTTTTGTCTGTTTTATTATAGTCTTAAATCCAATTTGTTTTGTAATTGAAATGTACAGGTAAAGCTGAGTTTGAAATAGATTTCTTGTAGTTTTGTTTTATATTTAAAAGCATTTTTACACGGGTAAATAACCCTGTTATACCCCCGGTATGATTCTAATTAAATGTCTTTTTTTCTTTACTTACATTATAAATGTATAAATGTACATATTCAGTCTCGATAAGAGAATATATATTTTACATGTAGGTAGTTGCAATCTGAGTTAATTTTACCTTTTTTGATATGTATTCTCAGTTCTCCGTTTTAAACTAAAACTAAGATGGTACATCCAAATTTAATTTAATTTCTGTGGGAATAAATGTCCCTTTTTTATTTAATTTTGTCTGAATATTTTATGTATATTTATTCAAATGTGTGTAGAAAAGCGGTTTCTTGTCCAAGCAATGGGACAAAATTGAGCAGCACGTGGAATACTTTGGTGTAATTACAGGACCAATACTAACACAAAGCGCAATGATCTTGTTTCAAAACAGATTATTGTTTTTGCTTTTTTTTTCAATCAATATCTCTGTAAAAAAAAAAACACCCCTAATACAAAAACCAAAATTTAAGTTTAAATACACACCATATGTACACCATACGCGGCTGGAAATAACTACACTTAAAGACAAAACAAATGCTATTAAAATAAAAGTTATTTTCTTTAACAAAGGAATGTATGAGGGGAATCATTTACCAAATTATTTTTCCAACAATATATAAAAATTAAATTGCATCATCGTTTAGAATAACATTATAACACTACTTATTAAAGCATTCAATTTAGATATTGAATTTGTATATACATGAGTCTGAGTACATGTATATAGATGTGTATCCACACACATCCTCTATCTGTCTGCAGGGGTTTAGACAGACTTTCATGTAATATATGCACACATATTTATCTATAGATATGTTTAGATATTATATATGAATGGTTTATAGTGTTTTTATGCATTGGTGTTAGGTATGTTTATATGTGTGTATGTGTCTGCATACGTGTGTATGGATTGTATTTAAAAATTGGACCTCAAGAAGAATAGCAGCAGTTTTTGGCTGCAGCTAATGGGGATCCTAATAAAAGTAAACAAATTTAATAAATGTGAAGCTCTACCCACACACTGGTTCATCAGTAAACATTGTTGTGTCAGGTCTAAACCTTGTACTCTTGTTCCAATGATCCTCTTATACAAGTTCGAGTGTCCTTCGAGTGCTGAGGACACCCACAGCAGAAACATGCATGTTGGCTTTTAGGAAAACTCTTACACTGGCCTTGTACAGCCACTTTGCTCCTCATTACAGCTGCCCAACGCTGCAGAATAGCTAGATATTGTGCAAAGTTTACCTTTTTATTTGTGTTTAGTGCAACATTATTAAAGCACTGTGCAGTTATCACTATGTTGCATTTCTACAGATTAACCATCAATCTACAGTAGAAGCTAGCATGTTTTTATGTGTGCAAAGCATCTGGGTTAATCTCATATTAGTCAACAAGGATCATTCTCGCAAACAGTCTTAGTCTTGTTTCACAGAACTATGCTCTAAATTAAATGCATGGCGTCAATGGATTACTGTGTATCAATATAGAATTGTTTTTTTTTTAAAAAGAAACTATGGAAAAATAAATTGGTTTATCAAATATCAATAAAAAATATGAATTCCTGCTGGGTTCTGGAAATCTTCTCAGAATGTGTCTAGACTCCCTGAGAGCACTGACATTGTCATAAAGTTTGTCCAATAAATTCGAAACTAATTACAACCTGGTGAGTCGGTTTACGTTATTAAGTTTTCAGCTCTACAATCTTCACTTTCTGCTCTGAAAGCTGCCCATCACTTGCAGAGCCCCGTCTCAATTTAGTGTGTACATGTAGTGCATTGTATATATTAATGTTATTTTGGGTGTCCTGTGGTTTGCATTACTCAGCCGCACATTCTTCACCCATTACATCCAGCATATCTCCCAGTTCCTCTGTTTTACTTTCAAACTGAAATGTATTTATTTGGGAAGGACCAGCAGCTAGCTGGGACATCTGCTGCAGGACGGGCAACAGAGTAAACAATATGTTTTGAATTAAGATTTGACCTCAGAATAAGCCTTATCTTATGCATAAATCATAGGGAGTTAAATATGCTTTGTAAGAAGATTAGGTCATCTGGACCCCCACCCCTCCCCTCAGACATACGCTCTCTGCATTGAGAGCCTGGAGATGTAATCCAGATTCATAATCCAATGATTCTTACAAGCTGTTTTGTGGCATTAAATACTGGGTATTTGTGTTGATTTAATATCATTCTAATCTCCTTTAAACTGCCAGTTGCTGTCTGGTTCATAGCCATCTTGTTTATTGCTTGCTCTCTACTTTTGACTGTAGGCTGAGAAGTTAAACCTGACGAGTCCAGCGGACGTGAGAGCTGGTTCTGAACCATCGTTGCATTCATAAATGTCACGGATCCAGAAAAGGATATATAGATGGATGAATGAATAATAAGTAAACTCTTTTAGGATGTTTTTAAGCTTTAAAGTTTTGGAATAACATCATCACCTTATAAAAATTGCATTTACTTAAGCACATTTTGTGACAGTGAATCTGTTGTTTTGCAAAAACTTTTGCAAACTCCAGGGTGCATTTTTATTTGACTTGTTTTTCCAACTATTGCTGAAAAACTAACTGGATTATTTAATTTGATCGATTTTAAGTGACAGATTTGATTTTTACAGTTACTTGAATTAATTCAATTTCTTAAAATTACAACATTATTGGGGTATCTGTATGCAGGGTTTGCTCCCCACCCCCTCCCCTGTTTAAAAAAAAAGAATATCAGAGTTTCATGTAACATTTCAGAGTAATTATATGAATATGTCTTCGTGGAAAAAAATTTATGAAATATTCTATATATTTATTTATTGCAGTAGTGCATGTTGTGGTGTGATTGAATGGCTCTTTTTATAATCATATGGAGATTTTATTTTTTATATGTATTTAAAGCACCAAGTAAAAAGTTTACACAGCTTGTTGAATACAAATCAATCCAACAGGTGGTTCTGAGAAATTTATCTCAGAGGCATTTCCAGTCAATAGTACTTGGACATAACTGAGTTGTCATAAAGCTTAGGCTGATAATTGTTCTTGCTGTTTTTATTTAGTTTTAATGTAAGTGGATTCTGCTCCTTGAAGATTTCTCCTTCACTCTGACTTGCACGTCCAATATTATTAGTCGCTATGAGTTCAGCCTGCGCAAATCTGTTAATGCATAAGACCATAAGAGCTTCTTATGTTCCAAGCCAGGTCAGAGTGAAGACACATCAGATTAATATTTGATCATGCAGAGGGGCTCTTAATCAGATTTGCTTATTCCCTCAGCTGAGTGCTCTGCAGCAATTATCATAATTGTTGCGCTAAACATGCTTGTCTTTACGGCTGGCGGCTGGACGTGAGCGTGTGCCGTGAGAGGGGGATTCCAGCACCAAACCCAATTAATGCAGGATGGATGACTGGGCATGCTGAGGGAGAAGGAGGATGTAGGGGAGAGGAGTGGGAGGGCCATGGGCAAGGATGCAGGTCCAACCCACAGTCAGTGATACAGCCCAGGGCTGCGCAGTCGACGCCAACCACCTGGAGGTCCTCGGACCAGGCTCTCCCAGTGCACTAATCCATCCCTGGCTGTGCCATCAGCGCCTCCAGTTACGAGAGGGAAATCAGAGCTGCCTCAGGAAAACGAAGATTTCCACCACAAGTGTCCTTTTCATTGCAAAATGTGTAAATATTCTGCTGGAACATTTTCTTATCATCCAGTTCATGTTCTGTCGTCTGTCCGTCTGTCTGTATCTCACTGTATGACTGACAGCACACGGAAAAATATATTTGAAATGCTGACAAGGTGATTTTTGAGTTGAATGAATGAATCATTTATTTATTTACTTTAGCTCAATTAACAGTTATCAGTTTTATATAAAACTTGAGAAGATGAAAACAAGTTTTATCGGAATCATTAAGAAAGGTTTAAACTATATATTTTTTATTTAAACTGGCTGTAAGTTTAACAGGTGCATGCATAAATGAAATATTTAAATAGAGCACTAAGTAATTAAACAGTTTTAGATTATAGGGTGTAGTGCGTATGTATCTTTAAAAAACATGGGGAAGAGTGTGACCTGATTATTTTGATAGGAATGGATCACAACATCTGTTAAAGTTGATTATACAATACTGTACTATACTACATTATACAATAGGTGATCAGTTTCCTGCTTGAAGATGATAGAAATTTTATTTTTAAAAACATTAAGAAGACAAGTTTGTAAAAGAGGAAACATAAAAATGGTTGCAAAATGATAAAAACTGGATCTAAAGTGTAGATTTCATCATTTTGTTCAGCGAATTAATGACTTCATTTTAATATCATAAAAACTTGTTGCTTCCCTTGTATGCTACATACACACATTTCCATGTAAAAGTGAGAAACAGTCACATTTTCAAATATATTTTCCACTAAATCAAAATATAGTTAATCTTGTAATTAAAACATACATGTTCTAAAAGACATACAACATCCTTTTAATGTGAGTAATATGTCAAATTTGTACATGTATACAGTGCTGGGATTTTGTTAAGAAAAAAGTCCAATATTCTTTCTCAAAACTATTTTGGATAAAAATATTTGATTTACATATTGTTCATATGTCAAACAATAAAATAACCAAAGCAAAACTCTGCTCTGTGTCATTTTGATTGCCGGCTCATGAATATATTGTCAGCTAACCAGTTTGTCATAAGAGTGTCTATCAAACAAATGAGCCTGTGGACCACTTCTGTCTGTATGAAAGTCATCTATCCCGCTGGAGGCATGGCTCTGCACAAAGAAACACTAGGAGAGATGGTTTCCCATTAATCTATGTTGACTGGCTGGAAATTGCATCTTTGTAATGAGTATTAGGTGTGCATCTACATGAATTAAAGCTGAATGAGCCTCTGATTGATTACCTCGTCCCAAATGACGCTTCTTCCCATGATCATTATTGTTTAAAAGTGACTAAATCATATCGGGATGATTAAAAGTCTTTGCGCTGAGAGGAGGGAAGATAAAGTAAAGACGCAAAGTCTGAGAAATAGTGTGTCTATCCCCAGATCCTGTTTATAGAGTTTGGGTTTCTTAAAGCTGTTCAGGATGTGGGTTTTTGGTCGAACATGCAGCAGTCGAATCAAAATAAACATTTTTGCCAAGATGAGCAAATATGAAAGAATTTAATAAAGATGTACTGCTTCCATAATTTCTCATTGCACTGCACTGACATCAATTTTCACTATCTCAAACTCTCATAAAAGGATAAGCATGATACATTTTCATGGGGTTTATTTATAGCATTTGTGTTACATCAAACTCCATTATCACTTCAGATGTCACACACAGCTCCAGTGGTATGTTATTATTATTATTGTTATGATTTTTCTTTTTTCTCAACAAACTGACCACATGAAAGGTCTGTAAGGGTAAAAGGAGTGCACAGGCAGCGTTTGAAGTCGGGGCCAAAAAGTCCAGGTGTTTTTACAGGCATTGTGGCATTTATGTGGTCTAAACTATATGTCTGGAGTCACCCACACAAAAGAGCTAAACATCCCTGCCAGGTATTCACTTACTTCATAAAGCACATTCAACTGTGGGGCAGCTGATTTGCTGAAGTTTGAGTCTCAGCCATTAAATCTGGACTGTTTGGACTCCCACTTGACTCAGGCATTTTTTTAAAGGGCCCCACACATCCAACAACTTTGCAGATCACATTGCAAATGTGGATGTTCACACACGGCCGTTTCACTCTCACCATTTTCGAACTTTCACATGTACAATTATAATGTGTCATGAAACTACCCATTGCTGTTTCAAAGATTAATTGAAACTGCTGTTTTGCTGGGTATAACTCGGCATATCTGGGGAAAACTCTGCCTTATAGAGGCGGCTTGAGAAAAAGGACAGGGCTCGTCACCTTGTATCTCGACATATTTACTGTACCTGGACACACTAATGCCCCTCAGTAATGTCTTTCTGGTAATTATACTGCCAAGCACCCTGTTGGGGTAATTATACTAAAAACACCCTCATTAGCAGCATCAAGATGAAAATCCCCAGAAGCCTCACCATCTTCCCCTACGTGTACACTTTGAGGGCCAACTACTCTTCAGTGTTTACTTTAAATTTCTATCTCCAGAGCATTGTATTGTCATACCACTGCTTCTCAACATGTCTGCACTCTTCATCGTTGTGAATTATGTTTTCTTTATTTGCTCATCAATGCCCTGATTTTCTCAGCCGCTTCGCTTGTGATTGAACCGATTAGTTTAAATGAAGAATGCCAACAAAGCAAACAGCCTGTTACTAAACTAAAGGGTTTAACCAAGAGAACTGCAAGCTCATAGCACACAGACACTGGCTTATATAAGAAAAAATATAGTAAAATTAACCCCTTTAAAGCCTGAGCCAAGAAAAGAGTTTTTGAAGCTGAAGTCTTTGACTCTTTAACAAACAGTTAATGCATGTTTATTACCATGTGATATGACAAAATTATTGTAGCACATCATTGTATTATTATTCAATCCACCAGGGGGCAGAAAACAAGTATCAGATTGTGTACAACAGGATTTTGAGCCAAGTTTTTACCATAAAGTGATGAAGAGGGTCTCAGAAACTCTTTGTATCAAATATAGTCGTGGAAAAAATGATTAGACCACCTTGTTTTCTTCAATTTCTTGTTCATTGAATGTGTAAAAGCACTGTTTTGCGGCAGTACAATGCCATAGCTATTGATGTAAAAACTTCAGTGATTTAGGTTATTATCAAGAAAACTATGGACAATGCCTACATATCAACTCTTAAATTAAACTCCTATAGGCTATTTTTGTTGTCATAACCATGTTTGTCCAAACAAATGTACCTTTACCTTTAAAATGAACAAGAAAATGAGAAAACAACGGTGGTCTCATCATTTTTCCCACGACTGTGTGATACATACAGAATTAAATGGTTAAGACCATCAGTGCTCCTTTAACTTAACTGTGTAAAAGCTTGAAGTTCTGTAGACATTCTGCACGGGAAATATGAGTACTAGAGTTTCCTTTTACCCATAAAGGTTTTGCAGAAATTTGCACAGAGAAATTGACGGAATGTTTCAGACTAAACATTTCAAGAGAAAGTACATAAAGAATGGCAACTAAAATCATAGTGGTGAGTTTTTGCCTCCTTCATGCAAAAGCTTATGCTTATGCACTGTAACAAACCAACAACAACAAAATTATATTATTCCCAAGCCGTGCACTGTCTGACAATTTGCTCTCTTTAAATTATTCAGAGGCAAGGCATTTTTATGTCAGCAACTGTGTGTTTTCCAGTGACAAAGCTAGCTTCACCTAATAGTTTCACTGCGTCTGCCGTTTTATGACTGACATAGCAATAAGCTGATTGTCTAGATATTTATGCCATCTGCAGCTAGGAGAGATAATTAAAGTATATAAATTAATCAAGCGCAATTAATTAGAGGCTTTATGTTCACAGCAGTACATCTTTGCATGTATAATTTATATTTATTGATTTGTTTGGTTTCATTAGCCTATAAGATAACAGTGCAAATGCATTAGAGAGGAAAATGCACAATTAGCATGCGGTAAAGGCTGCTGGTAATTGATACATCAGCGGGCACTCCCTGCAGATATAAAGCTGTGTAAACTGTCATAAGCAGTTACGATCGATGACTGATATTTCGCACCATATCTCTCGCTTGATTAATGATGTTTTTGAAAGCGGCCCCCCACTTAATGGGACCCTGATAGGCATGCAGAATTTACTGTTTAATCAGGGGAAAGAATTTATTGCGGTCCAGAACCTGTGTCGTCGCTGGTGGAAATGTATGATTGGTCTCTGTAAGTGCTATGCTGATGTTATTTGCTCCCGTCAGCAGCCAATATGGCTGAGCATTAAGAGCTTTGTGCTTCCCAGTTGATTTTTCATTGACTGCGCTGCCATCGTTCATCACTGGCTGCTTTCTCTCTGTTCTGCAGAGCTGAGAAGAAGGCGAGCTGGGTAGTCGATAGCAGCCACTGTGTTCACAGCATTCCAGCGTTTCCCGCAGTGCTAACGGTGTGTAAAACTGTGCTCTGAGTCGGAGACATACTTATTTCCCTGTTAATGAGGCTGTATCTCTTGAACAATGTTATTGAAAGTAAATGTTTGGAGTTAATATATTCTGATGCAAACTTCTTTATTTTACACTTCGAACTCTACAAAACAAGTTTGACTGTTTTCTAAATTCATTAAAGATACAACACAAATATTGAATTAACAGAAGTATTCAAAGCCTTTAGTATACAGTACCGTGACTTGGTGCATCTCTCTTCTGTCAGGGGTCCTTTAGATGCCTCTACAACTTGACTGGACCATAATTGAATTCATTGGACTTAATTAAGAGGGTACACACCTGTCTATACAAGCTCTTAAAGTTGTGTGGAAAGAATTGTCTGCAGACAGACTTGTGCCCATGGTATGTTGTTTCATGTATTTTGTACCCTAACCAAACAAAGTATTCAGGGGGAAAAAAGGCCTTGGTCAGACAGGAAACCAACATGCTAATAAGCATTATGAATGAGTTCCAAAGGTCCTTTGTCAAGATAAGAAAACCTTACAGGACAACCATTGGAGCGGTGCTTCATGACTCAGGATGATAGGGTGAGTTACTAGACACACAATTGGCAGAAGAGACCTGAATGACAATGAAAAGTAAAAGTAGTGCACCTGATATCATGAACAATGCTTTGTGAATCACAGACTCCCTACAGTTATACATGGTGATGGTTGCATCATGCTTTGGGGATGGTTTTTTTTTTAATGGGGCTTTACATTTGCTTATGTTTTCAGGTTGGGATGAAGATTTACATTTTACCAAGACAACAACCCTCAGCTTATCAACAGAAAAGCAAAGGAGCAGCTTTAGAAAACTGAAAGTTCTTCAGTCACTAGTCAGAGTCTGGAATCTGGACTTCTGCAAATATCTGAACATCAATGCCTTCCTTTCAGTCTGGCTGAGCTTAAACTTTTCTGCAAAGAATGAAAGCGAGGGGTGTTAAGCTTGTAGGATCATTTTCAAAAAGACTTGATGCTACCATTGTTCCCAATGAGGCTTTGCATACTTGGGTAATAAGATATATTGGACTAATTCAGCCTTCTATTTTTGATCCATTTATTTATTTGGCCACTGTTAAGGTTTGTGTATTGAATGACTAAATCTTGAACCAGGCTCAAAAAGTCCAGCTGTCACTGCGAGTATTTTGTTTAAGGGCTAAAAATACATGGACATCAAGGAGTAGTACCACTTGCAATGATGTGGTAGGAGCGCATATGATTCGTAGCTCCTGTTTGGTGGTGCTGACATATTTTGAGAATGTTGTCACTACATGTTGCGTCATTGATAATTCATGTGGCTGTTGCAATATAATTACTCTAAATAGGATGTGGGCTTTATGGGCACCACATGTTGCTGTCTGGAAACAGCTTCTGTGTATTCCTGCTCATGTTGAAGTGGATTTTCTCTCTCTTTTGGTCTCTGTTCCAGATTCAGGAGACGAGGGGCATAGGTGAGTGGCCTAAAAACCTGTGTAAAATTAGGCAAGATGCCGGAGATGTATAATGTTTTGTATACTGGGTGGAAAACAACGCGTTTCAGGAGCTGCATCCTGCAGCTGGTTTCCAGATACACATGCATTTTTGCCCCATGTCTCAAGCAATTTCCTCCCCTCATGTCACTGTGAATACGTTCAGCGACACCGCCCCCTGTTTAGGGTTGCAGATATGTTCTGCAGCAGAGGAAGAAGCCATTTGGCCTCTGGTGATGTGCTTCAAATCATGATCTCTCTTTACACCTGCTGGGATCTGGTCTCACTTTTAGGGAATTTCTTGAGATATTGTGTTGGAAATTACTTTTTTTTTTTTATTTACTAAGATATTCACACCCTTCCTCTTTAATTTAACAAAGATTTGACTGAGGTAGCATGCACACAGATTATGACTCATGTCTTCCAAGACAAGTAGTGGGAAAATGGCTTTTTTGGGGGAATATGAGCATGTTGGGTAGTAGTTAGTGCATAATTAAAAGGAAGGGTTTTGTCACGAAAGGAACTGTAAGAGAAACCTTTTGACCTTCTCGCCTCCCCCATCCTGAACCCAGGGCTGCGATAACAGCTGGAGATGTTTGGAGCTCGCCTCTCTGTGATCCTCTCATCTTGCAGTGGGAGCTGGAAGAGAGGTGGGCCGCCTGATAGCAGGACCATATTGACACTGCCGGATCGTCACAACCTTAAACCCACAAGCTATCTGATTTCTTTCTCAGGGATCCCCAGAGAGTGAAAGCTTCCATTTTTCTTAACTTGTGTATAAGTAAACTGCAGGACCTCGCTGGGAGGTCAAATCAATTTCTGCTATTTATTACATAGAAATGTGACACTCCGTCTTAAATGCTCTCATCCCGAGTGATTTAGCCTCGTGTCTGTGTTGTGTCTGCATAGAGTGTCCTGGCGTGTGTGTTTGTGCATGCCAGCAAGGTGAAGAGCACTGCATTTTACGACCATTGTGCCAAATTGTCTTCTTTCTCTGGCTCGTCTCTTGTAAACAAAGATGGGTTAATATGCTCTTTGAAGACAGTTTTATGTAAAGCTTTTAGCCCTGGTGTATGTATCATATTTACTGTAAGTACACTTCAAACACGGGGGCAGGCTAATGCAATGAGAATGAGTAAGGATGGTAGTCATGCTCAGGTCAAGCCTTGAACACAGCGCCTAAATATGATCGGTATCTCATGCTCACGCTTTGATGCTTGTTCAGGTTATGTCTGTGTTAAGTTGTTCAAACAGCGCAGGAAAATAGGACAGTGACACAGTCATTCGTCCCTGAAGGGGGGATGCAATCCTATTTCTGTGGGAAGCAGAGCTCTGTTTACTGCGTGACAATGTGATATTGTGTGGCTCATGCTGTCTTAATTGGAAACAGTCTCACCCCACAAAAAGGTGCATAAGACCCCTGATTTTGTGAAGCAATCTCAGCCCTCCCCTTTCCCACCCACCCCCATCACCCCCTCCTCCTCCCTTTCCTCTGAAGAGCAGCAGAACCCCCTGAAGCATTTCCTTAATCCTCCGGAAGATCATGCTCTCCCACTAAATACGGTACCTGTGGACAAACAATGGATTTTTCCATAATAATAAGTTGAAGATTTCATTATGAGTGGCTAATGGATGGACAGGTCTGGGTCTGAGCAGATACACAGAGAAGCTTCCTTTTGATCAGCTGCACAGGGTTAATCCATGGTAAGAAATAATGGAGGTTTAGAGAGAGGGGGGGGGAGAAAAGTATTGAGCTGGGCTGAATTTACAGCCGAGAGGGCTCAGTAAAAGGATGATTTTTAGAGCCTCTCGCTGTGTATTGAAGGGAAGACTGTCTGACAAGTCATCAATGAGCCCTGGCGCTGTACTAAACTAATGAAAGCTGCATTTGATCTTCTTCGAAGAGGTTCAATACCTCTCCTGCTATTATTTAAGTCCTCAGCTTCACCCAAACCTGTTTCCAGATCCACCAAAATCATTAAATTGCACAGTGAACTAAACTGTGTTTGTAAGTATTGGATGTGGAGGAAATATCCAAACTGCTTATAGTGTATCCCTCTTGATTGCATCTGGTATACACTTCCTGGCTTGTTTAGTGCCTGTGTGTTTTTGCTTGGCTAAGTCCAGCTAATATTGTAGCATAAGAGCTTCTATTTCTGCTCAGTTGACAAGTGTTGGATAGACATGCAGTTTTTGTTATGCACGTAGCGTTTACTGTCTTTCTACTTTGTTTGGTCATCTTGTGTGGTCTGCTCACTTTACTGACACGTCATGTGTGCACTTGAATGTGAATCAGACTATAGGACAGCACTTGATATATTTTATGTATGTTTTAACCTTGTCTGTATTTTACCATTCTGCCCTCCGAGGAGGCCACCTGAGAGTCAAACTGTTTTCACCGAACGCCGTATCTCATCCCCTGCTCCATGATTGAACAAAAACACTAACCCTGCTGCCAGCTATATTATTTTCTCATTGAACCAAATAAAAATTAAAGCTGGCTGTTGAATCTATATTCATACCCAAATGTTAAGGGGCCACCCCGTCTGCTGTTGAGAGGCAAGCAGGATGAAAGATTTGGTCTGAGCCTGTGCCAAGGAACAGGGCATGCGTCATCTGCAAACATCAATGATGGGGCTGCACCGCAAGCAAAACAGCCCATCCTTGCACTTGAACTGCAGTGATTCAAGGTTATGTTAACTGAAACATGTTGAAGCAATAATATAAACACTGTGATAAACCAGCAGTTTGGAAGATTTCAGTAATAAATCTGGCCAGAGGGAGGCCTGATTGAAATTTGTGATGACATCAAGTGGTTGTTAGTGTAAAAGTCTGCCATTATGCATCTGTTCAGCATCGGGGTTCACTGCAGCAGCCTTAAGGATAATATTTGTGTTTGTTTAAGAAATAACAACAACAAAAACAAACAACAACAAAACCAAATGTATGGTTTAATAATGCTGTAAATTGTTCCATTTTTATTATTTAAACTCATCAAATGTACACTTTTACCCTTTCAAGTTTCTCCTCAAAAAGAAAGAGCAAGCAGCGGCAGATCATTTTGATATGAGACAAGATGTAGTTTTATTTCCACAAAGACAAAAACTATCAAAAATATATCACGGTTGCAATATTGTCAAATTGTGGGAGATTATGAAAAATAAACCAGCGGGAACATTTTATTATTAGCCAATGTGAAAATATTCTGTTTTGTGGTTGCCTTTTTCATCTGATGATGTGAACTCCAGGCAGAAATGAAACAAAAAAGACTTAAGAAGCCGTTCTGTGACTTTGACCCATGGGAAGTTGAACGAGAAGCCAAGAGAGAAAGAAGAAGACATTTGAAGACGCCGGTGAGTGAGGAGACACTTAGAGAGAAAGCTAGAAAGAGGGCAGCAGAGTGTGTTCTCACCATGCTGATCGAGAGAGATGCATGGTAGAAGAGAGAGCTGCTGGGGATAGGCCTGCTAATCCACACATATATTTTCTCCTAATTAATCCTGATTACCACTTTTTTAATCGGCCTGCTAAGGCTGCCCTGGAATAAAGTGACACTTCCTAATGAATTAAACCTGCAGTTTACAATTGGTGGACTATTCTGCTCTTTTTTTTCTCTCTTTTCCTTTTATTTCCAGCCTCCTATATTGGTCCCGTGTGGGAGCCTCCAGTCTGTCAGTGGCGTGTGGTCTCACTCCATGCTAGTTAACTGCTAAATACTTAGGTCACACCTGTGCCCTTTTATGGGGTCTGGCAAATCAGTGGGGCAAGTGTTGTGAAAAGAAAGATCAATCCAGCTGCCCCTGCTGTTACATATTTGGAGGATTCAGAGGTTTTTGGGTTTGGCTCACATGGCTTTATTCATATAATAGATGAGGGATTTTTGAATGTGCTGCATGTTACAGCTTTGTCTCCACCAAATCTGTCTCCCTGTGAGCTGCCATGAAATTTGTTTTACTCTTGCTGGCCACAGAAACAGTGATCAACTTTAACCCTTTGGCCAGTCTAGTGTCTAATCCAATGCGATACGCATTTAGTTGCCGAAAAAGTAAACAGATAGATTGCTGACCCAACTTTTACTTCCGGGTCAGTAGCAGCCAGTGGCCAAGCGGTCTGAGACAACAGCAGTAATGAAGTCTGTCCCCCTGCGGTCGGGCCCTCTGCCTCCCTTATTTGAGTGGTCCATCCCTGGGAGATGGGATCCTGTGATGCAGTGATTGTTTCCACAATTAGGTGGGCAGAGGAGTGAAGCACAACTCGTGGATGCCTCCCATGGATTCGCTCCCTCAACACAACCTGGCCTGAAAAACAATAGCTAGCTGTCGCCCGTCGGCTGATGTGCCTTTGATCAGCCAAATGAAGGCTGCTGGCATTTCTCATGGAGTGGAGATTGCTTATCGATCTATATCAAAATATTCATGCTAATCCCAGGCAGTGGAGACTATTTTCAAGCTGGGTTAGCAATCAGAGCTGCCGTCCTGTCTGGAGCAATTCGCTGAGCTGGGAAGTCTAATCAGCTCAGGGTCCTGCAGTCAAATGCACTTTGCTGTTTAAATTTGGACCTCTGACATTGATGGAGGAGTCCAGAGAAAGGTGTTGACAAACCAAATTGTTTGTTCCAGCACTATTTTGCTAGAGATCAAGTCCAGAGTAATGCGCAGTGAATTTGTTCATTACTAGCTGAGGTTGGAGAGGAGAGGGCTGAGGTTTCACCCTCACTCCACTGGAGAAGGGCTAGTGTTTCAGGGTTGGAAGGAGGGGGTGGGTGTATGCATGTGTTTGGGTGATGTATGATGTGTGTGTGTTTGGGTATGTTTGTGTGGTTTGGAAGGGTTTTGTGAGACAAGTGTGTGATGGGATCGCATTTTAAAGGTTGAAAGCATTTGGGGAACACAATCCACAAATTGGGGATTCACTACTTGATTTCTATTGCTATGTAATTAAAAAAAAAGAGAAAAATGTTTTAGAATTAAAAATATAGCAGAGCTGGTTATACTAAAGTCAATGCTTGCATATAGAAATAGAAATGCTAAACTGAATAAGTAAGTCTTCTAGAGGGTGTGTGCATGGCTTTCTTGGTCACAGATTATGTTTCCTTACTTCCTCTGGAAAAAGCCCCTCCCTTGCGCCGTGACGCAGGGCATTCTAAATCTGTCCCAATACGTTAATACTGTCATGCAATTATTGTGCAAAGAAATCTGTGAAGAAAAAGCATTGCCAGAATGGAGAGATTATCCTGCTGGAGGGTTGAAGGGCTAATGTCTTGCCATATGGCCCAGATTGTAATGTGCAGTGTCCTGCTTCAGGGTCAATCATACATCAAGTATTAGTGTCAGGTGGGGATTAATGCTTAATGTTCCATTACCTCCAACATAGTTCACTGTACTCTACCTGGCTCCAGTTACTGCCTCCACATGATGTATTTCCAGGTAACAATAGGGGAATAACTGAGTTTTGCTGATCATAGTCTCAAATAGAAAAACGTAATCAATTTTCCCACATAGGACAACATTGATATAGTGGTTATTATTATGGCTCTTATTGATTTTAATACCATGTAACTGGGGAAAACAACAGATTCCTCCCCTTTGTCTGCTCAGCAGCTTCTTTGAAAATGTCTTCCTGCTGGCTGTTGCTGCGGAAACTACTGATTAGCGAGATTATTGCCTCTGTTGGCTGATGCAGGGCCATACGTTTTCCCTGCAAGTGATTTACCCCACACTTACAGCTTGTACATACTGAATTCAGAGATGTTTCTGCGTGCATAATCAAGATTTATTCTCAGTTTCCACTCTGATATTTAGCTTATATGGATCGTTATTATTCATCCAATGCACTCATATGTAAGCGAAACAAAAAACTATAATTTGATGCAAAGTGGAGCTGGTAATGCATGACTGTATATTATTTGATTATTGTTGCAGTTAAAAGCATCTTAGTTTCTCCTCAACACTTTTTCTTTTGTCTTTTTATAGGAATTTGTGTACAGTATGTGTGTGAGATGGTCAGTTCCATGGAATGTGCAGTCGCCTTAAATGGCTTGTTGCCCCCGGTCACTGTTTGTCACCTGGTACAGTGTTAAGCCAAGTCCTGGCCAAGGCATTAACCTAAATGACTACAGAAGTAATTAACCTCATAATCCCTTTTTGACTGATTAGAGTTGACAGGTTGTTTCTCAATTGACATGAATGCCTGTTGTTATAAATATTCTCAAAACAAAGTGGCAAACACAGGGAGGGGGGGGGGGGGGCAAAACATATTGTGTATTGTTACCTTGAAAAATGTGTTGATGGAGAAGGTTGCTTATGGGGAGGGTGTGACATGGTTAGGTGAGATCTTTCTGTGTGTGTGTGTGTGTGTGTGTGTGTGAGAGAGAGATTCACATATGTCAGACGGCAGGATGTAAGGTGCAGGTGTCGCCAGGCTTTGGTGCTGCTTGTCACCTTGTGAATAAACAGCAGTTGTTGGTTGGGTGAGGCGGGACTGATTCATGCGAGATTGGCGGAACATGGCAGATGGATGTACTTTTTCATATGTGTAAATAGTCGCAGCTAGCTATTAACATACCTCTGTGCAGATGGCAAACTGTAATAAAGTACAGGCGATAAAACAAGCCTCCTCGTCGATGGCTGACGCCCAGCCGATGTTTGTTCATTTTTACATACAGTGCAATATGTTCTGTAGCACAAGGGCACAATAACTAGTGGGGATATTTAGGAGTGCTTGTTGTTCCTGAATAGTAAACAGTTTTAATGTGGCAGTAAAAGTCATTTGATTTGTTTTGGTTTCACATACCAGAAGTTAAAAACCTAAATTTGTATTCCAAATGCACTTGTTTTACATCATATTTAATCCCATTAAAGGCTTTTATATATATATATATATATATATATATATATATATATATATATATATATATATATATATATATATATATAAAAA
>JAOXYM010000001.1:28971203-28992478 GCA_028567055.1 Leptatherina wallacei
GTGTGTGTGTGTGTGTGTGTGTGTGTGTGTGTGTGTGTGTGTGTGTGTGTGTGTGTGTGTGTGTGTGTGTGTGCTGTGTCTTTACGCATGCATTTGTGTGAGTGTTCCACAATGTGCAGAGGAGAGCAGCCAATGGCCACAGGCCTCTCACGGATATTATTCACATTACTGTCGATTCTGAAAAATTAGTTGCCAGGATATCCCTGCGAGATTGCAAAGATTATCGGCTTCAACTTCAAATACTTCCCAGATTCGGTTAGAACACCACACAGCATGCGTGAGCCGGTAAATGCTGTTTCAGGGCAACAGTCAGGGGCTGTTTTACACTGGCCAAAATGAAACATATTGGTTTTCTTTCTCTTACTGTACGCATGGCTTACACTCAGTCTAGCTATTATCCATAGATTCATCTGATAATAATATTTTTTTTAATCATAATTTCATTAAGACCTTCACAACATCATTTGTTTCTGATTTAACTAATTCAAGATTTCAAGTTTGTTTCCTACATGTCTGACAGCCTGCCCCGAGGCTCTTCCGCTCAATGTGGGCCGGTTGGCAGGTCTGCTCTGCACATTTGGTTCATGGCCCACGCATTTCCTATCTTGTGGGCATCACAGGCATTTTGCTTTAATTGCAAAGCGTTCTCCGAATGAGTGCAGCTTATTTGTATGTTTGTTTGCTTCCCTGCCTGAGCTATTGGTAATCCATTCTTCCTTCTTAGCAGGAGGAAACTCAGGCAGCCAGTGTCTGGATTCATTGAACTGGCAACAGGGTTTGTGCATTATCATGCTGGGTTTGATGTGGAGATATACTTGGCTGGCTTTCCTTGATTGCATTAACTTTTCGGAGCTGTTTGGAATGATACATTTCCATAAGATGTGGAGTACAAAAACTATTCAAGAGGAAATAAGAGACACTTAATTTGCATGAAGGAGAACTGTAGCTGTGCGTCGTACAGTGTTTCTTTGCAGCAGTGTTATTGAGAGATTAGGAGTTCTTATCCTCAGGAGGAAAATACATGGATAATCTGTGAGGAGATCAAGTGCACAAAAAGCAGATTTTGTTGATAATCCATCTCTGAATAACAGATCTACAAGTCAACAACACTAATTGTGGTTGTCTATCATTTATTTCCTTGTTCTCCCTCTTTCTCTCATATAAGTTTTTGGTGAAAAAGCTGAGCTTTACCCACCAAGAGTGCTGCAGATAAGAGGCTCTGCACATCAAAGCACTGTGATAACATTGTTTATTATAACTAATACTATGAAGGAACTTTGATTGCTGTTTTTCTAAGATAGAAAGGCCTTGTGAGGAGGGGCATCAACCGAGATGTGGAGGGAGTTCAAGGAGCAATAATATAATAATAATTCTGACATAAACAAATCTGAAACATTCAATCTTTTAAGTCCCAGCATCTTATCTTTTAAAGATAATAAATGTTTATGAGTAAATCCCGTGTCCTTGCCATTTCTTTATAAATACACTTAGTGGAATGGAGAAGCATAAGAGGAAACATGCACGCAGTTACACAACTCTTCAACCTTAACCTTACTGTCACTCATTTTTTTTATGTTTTATTTGAAGACAGAAAATAGAGATTGCTTTATTAAAAGTGGATTTTAGCAATATGCTAATAAAAAACTATCTAATCTATGGCCAAAATGAAAAGCATTCTTGGCTTGTGATGAATGCTGGCAGAACTGTGATGGACAAAGTCAGAATAACTCGCCTTTTTACTCGTTGATTATGTCCAAGTCAAATTAGCCAGCAAATGTGTGTAGGAGGGGGGGGGGCTTAATTTAACAAAAAACAATAATATGTATCCTGCCCAACAACCAGCACAAACTTCAGATTAACAATGCACATGCAGATAGGTATAAACACGGCAAATATATGGAAATATATTTACATTTCTGACAGCCAGACTTGGATAGCCCTAGTTGCCGCAGTGATGTACACTGAGTAATCTAGTAATGCTTGAATCTCCTTAACCCTGCTCGCTCAGACTTGTTCTTCGTGACACAATTAAGCAGAGACTCAAGCAGAGTGCAGCAATATTATAGATCACATCTTGACTATATAGCCATTAGATTAATATCACTGCTTACGAAGGTCTTGACACACTGCCAGAACAGACAACTGTGAAATATATTTAGTAAGTGCATAATTATGACATTTGTAACCCTCCATGGCTCTTAGCACAATATTAATAGAAGAAATAACAGGTTTAAGTACAGTATGTGTTAATGCTATGAAAGCATGTTTAATTGAAATATGACGGGGGGTAATGAAGATTAAATTAAACCCAGAGATAATCGCCTGACACAAAGATAATTGAGTTGCAATCCTCGGGCGATGAAGAATAGCTCGGGGAGAGGAAAGAAATAATCACAGCCCTGTGCTGAAGAGGAATAAGCTTATTTCTCTGTGATGGGGGACATATAAATTCAGCACTCAGATTAAAGAGTGATTAATCAAAGCAGTAATCCACAATTTGAGTGGAATCAGAATGACATATGTCTGCTTTATGTAATTTACTTTTCTGTCTTCTCTCAGGGAGGGATTGTGTTGTGAGTGCAAGTGTTTGTATTTCTTTTTTTCTTTATTTTCTTCCCTCGGATATCTCTTATCTATCCTCGCAGGATGACTTAATAACTGATCCGATTGGAGGGAGGGACAAAAAAGAGGCTGACAAAATGTTTTGTCTTCCTTGCCCACTTAAAATAACACAGGAGAGCTCTTGTGCTGTCCCAAACATATGGCCCCACGTTAGTGCTTGGGCTGGTTATAAAGGGATTAGAGCCTGCGGGTCGAAGTGTCTCCATGTCAGCGGTGGCACCCCGCTGCATTTCCAAGCCCACTGCTTTGCCAAGCACCAGACATTCACATATAAGCTCACACACTGACACATTCATGTACTCTGTGACCTACAGGCATACTTTTTAAAATTTTCAGTATATCTTCACACCAGGAGGGTTTTCATCAAATTAATTGAATTATTTTGATGATTTTGTTTTTTAAAGCACTATTATAACTATTGACCTTGCACTGTACAACGTGAGTCCATTCTAAGCCAGGTTATGATGATTTTCTCATCCTTTCTCATCAAATTGTTTTAGTAACACTAACTAAATCAGAAGATTTAGTTTCCCAAACTTTTGTTTTTTGATCACTGAAATGTTCTTGACATTTTCAGGAGGGGTTGCACTGGAGAATTCAAATATCTGTACAAGTCAGTAGCTAGCCCCCGAGAATTAAGCCCAGAAAATCTTCACAAATGAATACAAGAACAGTTTCTGTGATTCACAGTGAGCAAATGTATCAGTGTAGCATAGCTTTGCATTCCTGATATCCTCCCTTTGTCTCACGCATTTTGAATAGGCTGCCGAGAGCGAATTCTCACTATGTTTCAATTGCTGAGGGAGTAAATCCAGTTTGTCAGACCAAATAAAAAGATGCTTCCAATAACAGGACAAGATTTGGTTTGAATGTTTGAAAAACAAACTAAAACCCTTTTTGATGGTAATGAGTAATTTGGTTGATAAAGAAGTGCGTAAATGTGCATTCTTTCTGCTGGCCAGCAGGGGGCAATTCTGGTAACAAAAAATGTTGAAGTACATTGAAGTTTTGTTAATTACAGTCCTATTTGTAATAAAACAGAGATTAAGGTTTTGTTTTTGTTTTTTGGGGGGGGGGGTTACTTTGTGTTTGGCTAATATGCACATGCATAAAATCCTTCAGTTCTCACTCAAATTATTAAGAACACAGTTTGTGATATATGTAACACACCAGTGTTAGCAGTTGTGTTTGAGTAAAATAGATTCTCTCCAATTCTTACATTTCACTTAGTTCTAAACCAGGGATGTCCAACTCCGGTCCTCGAGGGCCAGAATCCTGCAGGTTTTCAAAGTGTCTCTGCTCCAACAAGTGTTGGGCATGTTACTTTGAAAAAATAATTAGTTATAGTTACTAGTTACTTCTCCCTAAAAGTAACTGCATTAGCAATGGAGTTACAGCATTATAAAAATAACTAATTACTCGGAAAAGTAATCATTCCGTTACTTTTTAAAAAATGTTCAAATTTGTCGCCTTTAACAGAACTTCAGATTCATCTGCATGTTCATTCATTAATAAAAACGGAATATATAAGGCTACATCGGATTAATAAATGACATTTTGCAGAAAACGTTACTAAGAAAAATCAAAGAGACTACTCGCAGCCTGATGGATGTGACTTCGTGTCCTCCTCCTCCCCCTTGTGTGTCTGTGTGTGCGCTGTGTTTGTGTGTGTTCGGCTGCGCACACTGACTTACCCACGTCTCCCCTGACATTTTACTCTTCAGTAAATCATCATCATTAGTGGGAGAAACAGGCTGCGCGGTAGAAATGGCTTAAGTGAACAGAATCATAATGAAACGCTATTTTGCGTCTTCTGCAGACAACTTCTGGCTCGATTCTGCTTTATTCTTAGCTAGCACCCGCTCACAACAGAACACAGTTTCTTCTACTCAAGTGTATCCTCCAGTTTCAACTGTGTCCCTCCGCCTCCTCTTCACTACGGCAGCAGCATAATATAGTCCGAACAAATGTGAAACTTTGGTTCACCCTAAACAAAAATGAATCTCATCTTACAATAGTAACGTGCTGTCAGTGAGCGTCAGTAACGATAATTAGTTAGATTACCCGTTACTGAAAAAAGTAACGACATTAGTAACAACGTTTATTCTAACGCCGTTATTCCCATCACTGGCTCCAACACACCTGACTCAAATTAATTAGTCATTGTGCAGAGCTTCAAGACTGTTGGATCCTTTTTATTTGAGTCAGGTGTGTTGAAGCAGGAAACATCGAGATCCTTGAGGACCGACTTTGGACGCGCCTAGTATAAACTCTGCCAAATGGGGACAACTGGGTTTAAGAATGAGCTGATGGATAACTGCAACTGAGCATCAAGCAAGTACAGCAGCACAAGAAAATTACAGGATCTTCTCCAGCTGAATAGTTGCCATCAATTAGAAAGCTTTTCCTGTTCCAGCATGAGAGGTGGACGCAAGAGCAGACACAGAGGTTGCATACTTTGCATGTGTATATACCATATATATATATATATATACATACTTTATATCTTCTCTAGTTTTGTACATTTGCAGAGCATCAGGCAGCCTTTCAGATACTACCACATATCACTGATAGCATTGCGACAGCCATGCCGTGTTCACATCCACTTCTGCTTCCTCTGTTAATGAATGGCTGGAATTCCGCAAATTGAAAAATATAGATTTTTGGTGTCATGTACTGTAGGTTAGAGGTCATTCAGGCTTCATGCACCCAGAGGCCTGTTTCTGAGATGTGAATAATTTAAGCTGTGCTCGGGTGGGTGGTGTAGCATTACATCACAAGGAGAATGTGTATGAAAAAGCCAAATTACCAAGGGCAAAGGGCACAAGTAGGAATCATCCCTTATTAGTGGTTGCCATGGTGCACAGCTCAGTGTACAGAGTGAAACAAAGACAAGCGTAGCAACTGACCATCAAGTATAGGGTGTATCACGGCATCGTTTAAGAACTAATGAACTGATTTGACAAAGTGTAACCTGTAATTAGTTGTAGTGAGCATGTCAAAGGCAGAGAGTGAAAACCTGGTTACAAATCCAATCATTTGCTGGTTTCACTATGATGGAGAATCACATCAGATCCAAATGTTGGAAGGAATATTATAGATCCCTTTTAGTCTGCCATAATTACACTATTGTACTTACTGACAAACAGCCCTGCTGCACTCTGCCTACATGGTTTTAGCTCATCTTTTCTTACAATCAGTACATACATTCAGTATGTACAATCAGTACATACATTCAGTATGTACAATCAGTACATACTGAATGTATGTACTGATTGTACATACTGAAGCTGCATCATAAACTCTGCATCAGAATATGCAAACTGATGATAAAAGTTCAACGAAAGAAAAGAAAATATGTTATCCATATATTCACTGTTGCTCTTGATGCTGTTGTCATTATCTCCAGATTTGCTCTGAGTTAGAACAATGGTCATTTTAAGTACCACTTCCTCTTCCTTCCAGCTTGCTGCATGTGGTACGCATTAAGCAACTTGCCATTAGGCCAAATATCTTCATTTCTATCTTGATTGAGGACTTTTTATTCTGGTCTGAAAAAGTTGCAAAGGTTCAAAGATATATGATAGAATGTGTTGTTACTGTTACTTATTAATAGCATTTAATACTCGTATCATGATGAAATCATGACTTTAGGTAGCTGTAAAATACTAACCTAAAATTTACACCACTCGTTTAGAAGTTATTTGAACTGATTCCATGCAATGCTGCAAAACGACAGAATGGGAATGGCTCCACCCCTTTGTAGGTAGGTAACTAGAGGCAGCCATTGGGATGCAAGGCATAAATGTAAAGGAACAAGGAGTTGGGAGCTAGAAAACTGCTACAGCATGCTAGGTCATAGGAGGAGCCGGGAGGACAGAGAACATTTTTCCCAGAAGTCAACGGCAGTGAGGAGGGGCATCAGCTAGCACACCAGCGACCTGCCTTCCCTCCGCCTTCCCAGCTGCTGGGAAAGATGGAGATACCAGCAAATCTGTGTTTGTTCAGCCACTCCACAAATATCCCCTCTCCAGATTGCGTCTGGCTGAGGAAACGGCACTTGACTGGGATTCTGAAATGATTATTGGTGGCAGTGTCCTTCTGGGGCTGCTTTTCTAAATGTGCCAATAAATTTCACATGTCCAGCTTTGTTTTGCTTTCATTAGGCCTCTAATCTCCGTCCCAGGGCCAGGCCGATTCTGCCATGAGTGAACTCTCTGTTTTCTCTTGAGCCAGTGATTAATGACTGGACAGCATCATTACTAACTCTCTGCTCCAGAGTTACATATCTACTTCTGGAGACTCTGCCATAATCAGAGCAACACTGCACTGATTGTGGCAACACTGTTTAGAAATGTTGTGAAAAGGGTAACTGCTTGTATTGAATAACAAGCATACTTTTTCTACTCTTATTATCTTTCATTTTGTGTATTTTAATGTCTAAATTTTTGTCTGCTGGACCGATTTTTGTAAATTAGCTATGCACTTTAAGCCAGTCAATTGAAATCTCATCTTTCTGACACAAGGTATATATTCATATCTTTGGTGTCTCAACACTGATGTAAAGATTGCTAATGGAGCTGAGCAAACTGACCTGCCAACAACCCCACATCTTTTACAATGTGAGCATTGTTCATCTTTTCCTTTTAAAACTTATGTGCCTTCAGTAGGCAGCTATTAACTTGACATTGACAGTACTTTTATCGACTCTGGAGTGCATTGATTCATAACAGTCATATAAGTACTCATCTCCAAGGATATTAGTCACCCATCTCTCTGATGCTGTAATATCATATTTTTGCTCTTTGTCTCAACTCGGTGCCTCTGGCACGGAGACGTGTGCGTGGCCTCACAAACCAAAGCGCCATAAACCCGGCCTTTGTGCTGCATTATACATCCAGCTAAGCTGAATGTGTTTCCACATGACTAATAGATGATGCATACTGTCTGCCAGGCCAGGTTTTCACCCTAGTTGGAGGCCAGACAGTGTGCGATGGGAACAGGAGACCTGTTTTTCTTTTTTTTTTAAAGAAAGACAGTCACTTGTAAAGTAGAGTCAGCAGGTGCTCTGCCTCTCAGATCTCAACACCTTTACTGTCTAGGGAGCAAATAAGCTGCCCACCAACCAGCTGCTAGAAGGAGAAGGAGATAGGAAGGGAGATTTTTTTCTTTTTTATCAAACAGTCCACTACTTGTGTTGAATGTGTTAATATGGTAAAACACCAACACCAGCTTTAATTAAACCCAATGTAGCTTGACCTACAGAGAAACCCCCCCTTTTTAAAAAAAAACAACAAAAAACTCTACCTTGATGAATGATATTTTCACAGCAATGATGCCTGGGTTGTTTATTTTTTCCTTTTTCTGAGTGTTATTTTTTTTCATACCAGATTGAGTATTTTCCCGAGGAGTGAATAAGGCTGTCATTCCCATATTAAACACCAATAAATGGACACCACCTGTTTAAACGGCCAGTGCCATGTTAGGGTCAGGCAGGGTCCTGTTTGATTGGCCACATTGAGTGGACGGAACACGCCGCATGCCCTCTGTGGTAACTTTAAAAAATGTTCAGGAAGTTTGGTTCACCCTTTACGGCCTAGGACATTTCCTACTACAGGAGTTAAGCACTCAGGACAGGAAACCATTTGCTGTGGCTGTAAGATCTCTTTAATGACTGTCTAACTAGAAACAGGCTGGCCTAATTCAGTGCCTGGAGCCAGCAGGAATGGCCTTGCATCTAGACGCTGTTAGAATATTTACTGCTTCTTCGATGGGAGTCTTTTTGACACTGCTGTAATAAAATTTACAAGGAATCCCTTTTTAGCGTGATGCGAAGCAAAGCGTGGTCAAGAGGGGAAGAAACATGCTTGAAAAAGTAGTAGGCCATTAAAGTTATCATTTGTCTTTGTTTATGTGAATCAGGAACTACAGATGGCTGACATTTAAACAGCATTTGATCTGCTTTGTCCCCAGTTACCTCAGAAGGCTGCTGGTTCATGATCAGCATCATCTGACTTTGCAGGATGTCAGAGAGGGTAACTGATGTTGAATTGTGAGGTTGTAGTTTTAGTTGAAGTGAACGGCTCAGTGTTGTCCTTGGGGTGAAAAAAAAGAAAAGAAAAAAAGTGCTGATTCAAAAATATTGAGCTGTTAATGCCCTCCAACTTTGTCTGGACTTGTGTCAAACGTTGTTATACTTGAAAATCAAAGGCGTTTTCTTGTCACAGGAGCCGCAGGGTGACCATATGTAGCTCAGAGCTAAGCGCTCAACAACTCCGTGGCATGGTAACAGTGGGAGTGGCTTTGGATTAGGGGTGTTTGTGTACATGTTCATGTGTTACATGCCTATGTGGGTGTCCATGCACCGTCGTACACAGCGTGTCAGTGCTCCTGCTGACTGAGGAAATGAGCTGGGACCACCAGAGGTGATTGTGCATGTGCAAGCAGAGACCAGGATTGGCTTGTTCCAGTCACTGACTGACTAGGCCTGCTCTGTGACCCACCGAGCCTCACCCCCCTACACACCCCTCAACCTTTCTTTAATAAGCTCAGGGAGTGGTAGCCCCCTTTTCTTTTCTTTTTTTTTCCTAAAGTGCCACCGTGTCTGGACAAACTGACACACTTCAGTTTCACTGCAACCCCTCCACCCTCCTTTCTCTTTCTTCCACTGTGGATTTAAACAAATGCAGTCAAACCCAATTAGGAGAGAGTGAGAGCAGCACAGGAGAGGCGCTGGTAATAGTAACTTTGTTCAGCTGGTTCCTGCTGTGACCAGCCCTCATTTAAATGAGCCGCTTGATAACCCTCAGAAATACGATCCCAGCGAGAGAGAGGGAGAGAGGCAGCCTCTCCACTTCCCTTGTTCCCAGCGGAGCGTTTTTTAACAGGCCTCTCACCTCGCTGTGTCAGAGGGGCACCACAGTGACGCAGATGATCCCCGGTTGGGACCGGGAAGTGGCATTAGTTTTTCAGCAATGACATTTAATGGTTAACCCTTAATGATGTCAAATATAATAGTTATGTACAAGTCAACACTTATTATAGAGAATGGAGCTTTGCATAACGGGCAGAATAATGAGGTTTCCACGTGGGAAAACACAAAAACCTCAAAAGTCAAGAAGATGTGGAGAAAACGCTGAATTGCTCAAATGTGTTAAACTCCACCCATGGGAAGCTCTGAGTATGATGAAACAAACGCTCACAACTCCAATTTGACCCGCGTTTCCTGGGCAAACTTTGAAGTGTCCTTATCACTGATTCTTTTCGTTCCTGGTATTAATGTGTGTCGGAGACGGGCACCGGCTGAGATGAGGTTGAAAGTATTGTTATCCAGATCATTGCATGTGAGGTAATGGAAAAATTGATAAGATGTCCTACATTCTGGGTAAACAATACATCAGACAATTTCTGTCATCATCCCTTATTCACCGAAAGCTGCAATCCTGCTAAATGGGTGTATTTTGTTTTCTATTACATAATGCCGCAATTCCAGGAGGGAAATCAAAGATCTTAAAAAAAATACCAATATCTCTTATACAGAAGTGGCTTTCTGAGATTAGATTTAGTCTTTCAGTGGATGTTCGAATGATTTTCCAGCCCAAAAGATAAAGAACATGTAACATATTTTGTTCCTTATATTTTCCTTTATTTCTATGAATTTACACGATGAGAAGGCGATAACTCTTCCTGAGCTGGAGCTTGATGGGTGGAGTCGGGGGAGCATGTTTCCCAGCTGATCTTAAAGCCTGACTGCAGGGCTGCAGTAGGCAGATGGCCCTTTTGTCAATGTGAAAATAAAAATCCAATAAACATGGTAATTATATAAAAAGCAGGGTACTGTTGTGGGGTCTACCAATGGAGCTCTTGTTCTGGCCTTGAGAATGGCAAATACAATTTATGACTTTTTCTGTAGCATACACCAGCTGATAGCTGCAGCAGTGTTTATCCAGCACCAGACCAGCCTGGAATTACATATATGGAGGACATAGTGCCACCTTTTTTTTCCTTATGAAGGGGTTTTCCTCTATTCTATTTCCAAATTAGGATTGATTTAAAAAGGAAATCTACTATTCATACTTTAAAATGTCCCACTTTATATAATACCAGAGGGCTTAGCATGTAAAATTAACTCACTCTATTATTAAGGCTCCAAGCCACTTTGCTCTCACAGAATTGCGTATGATTGAATGTTTCCCTATTACACTGATAGCAGATCAGAGAAGGAAGCCTGTTGGGTCTTTGATAGGTGCTTAATGGTCCGTGAGGCATTGGGAAGAGATATCTCAGAGAATCCACAGGTCTCACCGCACCAATCAAGCTGTGACACCAGCCTGTGTTTCCATCGGCACTATAAGAGGTGTGATTTACAGGGCTGAGAGGTTGATGCCAGCTCCAGAAAAATGACAAACAATAAAAAAAGCCAGGCCGAATAGGCCTCTAAAGCAACAGGACAATAGCCTGTCTCTTATGGTTTGCCAGAGATACGTTTTAACACCTAGTGTCCTTTTGTGGGAAAATAAAAACATCCACTTGTGCTTAAGGTTTTGAACAGAAGTGTTCAACAACAATGTCAGGATGAATTATTGTCTTTTTTTGTGTGTACTAATTTTTTATACGTTCTGTATAGGAGCAAAGGTTGAGGCTGACTATGTGCGTGAAGAAAAGCCACAGCCTCTGCATGGTACTGTTACATTAATAACACAGATGTGGGGGTGGGATGGGCTTGAAGGGTTACATGGTCAGACCCTATTATACACCACACTGAGGAAGTCTTTGTGGGTGCAGAGGCCACACTTAAAGCGGCTCTTTATTTTGGCTCTCTTTACACACTCCAGTCCCACAGCAGATACTGTTGAATGTGTGTGTGTGTGTGTGTGTGTAGAAGAGACTTGAATGTAATGCAGAAGTCCCTCTGAGAAAGCCAGAGTCGCTAACCAAACATTGTATTTTTGCCTGCCCTGGTGGGTTCAGTGGAGCCCATTCCACAGTCCTGCAACCAGTGGATGCACCATCCTGATTTATGCAGGCCTTTTCATATGACACTGTTATCAAATTTGATTACAATTATGTATATCAGAGCCCTTTTTGTTGTCCTTCATTGTTGTAGGGTGTTATAATCAGATTAGTGTTCTGCACCACAATGGCAGACACAGCTGTTTGAGAGGCTACAGGCATCTGTTTGGGTGTGGGTGTGGGGGGGGGGGGACACTGACTTGCTAACAGACAGCACTGAGACACTCAGGATGAGCTCAGGCAGAAACTGTCCAGCACTATGTTGACATATGTTTTGCAGTTTTCAGAAAATTTCTAAAACCACCATTTGCAAACTGATTTTATAATTCAAAGCCTAACTGGACCCCCTCGTAAGCGAGATGCTCCATCTCAAGGGGTTTATCCAAATAAAGAAACTGTTGCGAAGAAACTTTGATAAATGGAACATCTATTTTAACAAAACAAAAAGTCAGATAATGCAAAATGTCTTAACTGAACACTTACTGATGGTATTGGTTTTTGTAACTCATCAGTTGTTTAATTTTTTACATGGAATCAAGTTTAGCTCGTTAGTTAGCCATTTTTGATAGTAACTTACCTTTAAAAGTAAATAAGGTATTTTGATAGCTAAAGTTGTCCAGAGTTGAATTATCTCTGTATGAATTGACATGAGGTGTCAGAACAAATTCATATAATATATATTGACGATATGTGACAACTGACAAAGTTTTGATACTCAGAATAATCCCCTATCTTTCTCTTCAAGTAAACAAAAAGCTCTAAATTTAAATTTCATTTCCTACATCAAACTGCTGTGAGACACACATTCATGCTGACAAACCCTTAGGCAAACGTGTAAATGTGCGAGAAGTGCGTGGCACGTCATTGTTAGACTTTTGTGACACTAAGCTTGTAAACACTGGAATGCTAATTTACAGTCCTCAGAAAGTCCCGCAACATCTTTTCTCTATACCTTTATGCCTAGCAGGATGTTGTTTTAAATCAACCAGGTTATAATTAGTCAACAACAGCAATATGAGGTGAGATGTGAGGAAATCTGCCAAAATGAACAACTTGTTTGCAAGACAGACAGCAGTGGTGTCCTAAAAACCTCCGTTTGATCATTATCAAACAAGAGCAGCAGCAGCTGGACCCTGAAATTCACCTCTTGACTGGTCAGAAACTTTCTTGGCATGTTTAGGAGGAAAAAAGAAAAGGACAAGCTGGAAGGTAACAAAACACAGCAGCTGAGCTCTGTCTGTCACTTCGCATGATGAATGAATCAGTTTCACATCAATCTGATGCTGAGCAGCTATAATTGGATTATTTTCACAGCCCAGAGGCACATGGGGTCTGACCATCTAAACCCCAGGAGGACCTCTGCTCTCAGGCCAGGAACACTGACCCACAGTCAATGTCCTGCTGCTCTGCTGGTTATCCCCAGCTAACCAGTTAACACAGCTTAGCGCTAAAACAAAGACTTTCTGTTGGTACAAGCATTTTTTTATTTTTTGCAGATTTCAACAGAATTTGAAAAATCAATAGCTTTTGACAATATGTATGCACTGTGAAACTGAGTTATATAACTAAGATTGTTTTGGGATGGACAGCCTTTTATTGTAATGTTACTTTGTACCACAAGATGTGGCATGAGTCACTGAATGTCTCATGAGTCATGGGGCCAACGGAAGAAGAAGAGGAAGCTGTAGCTGAAAGAAGCAAACAGAGTACATTAAAAACAGCCACATCTAAAGCTCCTTGCAAGCAAATATTACCCTAAGTACCAACCCTTCCCACAAAGAAACTATGTTCTGCGACAAATACATAAAATGACAAAAATGGAGTCTAAACAGGAGTGTATATTGCAGTTTTTCCTTCAGCAGAGAAAGCTGTTGGGCAGTAAAATACTGAAATCTGATGCAGAGCTTGCAACTTTTCTTCCGCACCGGTACGAATAAGAATCCCTGACTTCTCTCAGCTAATTCCACAGTAGCACACACTTGATGCAACGCTGGTTTGCTTCAGTTTCAACCTGCATGCTGCCATGTTGGTGCTAAAACCCAAACTAGTTGTATAATTTAAACTGTACATGTATAAAGGTAGTCCTCAGGTTTATATTATTTGCCATTATGCTGATTTTTTTTTCAGGTCAAATGAAAAATGTCAGTAGTGATTAAATGGAGCTGATGAAAAAAGGTTTAAGTTTTTTCCCCTTTGTCATCTACTAAGCTATTACAAAACATATGTAAATAAAACAATTGTGTGTGGGCATTCGAATACATTTAAAGAATTGTTTATTTCAAATAACTCAAACTTGAATTAAAAAAAACACACACACATTTGAAGGCCCTAAAAGCATGACACTACTGACGTTTGTCTTCTTTGCTTATTTACACCAACTTCTCTTGCAGCTCCCAGAGACACAGTCACTTTCTGCAAGAACAATAATGTAGGAAATCCTAGAAATCCTCATTCTTACATCCCAAATGCTTATTCAATTGTCAGGTTAATGTTGATGTTGAACTTAGACTTCATCCAGAGGAAGTAGCAGTGAATCTCTCTGCAGCAGCAGATAGTTTTCTTGCCCCCCTGGTGACAGAAGCCAGTTTGAGAAGAGAGTAGCCTCCTGGACAGTGTGAGTCTGGGAGACGTTGCTTCACAGCAGTACCTCACCATGCAGGGGACAGTGCGGATTTATGTGCACAGAAATACAACTTACTCCGAACAAAGCCTTGGCAGAGGACAGATTCATTTTGTCATGAAGCATTTTCTGTTTTACTCCAGCCAGTAAAAGTTTTAATAGAAGGGGATATTTAACATTGGATTAATATGTAAATTTCTACGAGGGCTCTCTTCAGTTATTGCTTCTATGATGCTTTTATGAGTTTGATTTTGAGAATGAGCAGAGCAATTGCAGATGAAATGTAATATATTACCTGAATTGACAGAAATGCTGTTCATCATCATTTTATTCCATTTATGCATGCTTTCATCTGAAATACTTTTTTTTCCATTTCAGGATGTTTTCTGTTATCTTCAAAGCTGTGTTTACCAAAATTGTGCAGTTCAGTAATGTGTTTGTCATTTTTTTTCCTTTGAAAAATAAAATTTGTCCGTGACTTCCACTGTTCAGCAACCTAAGTCAAACTCAGCACAACCTGGATCTTCATTGCTTCCATGCTGCTGTCTACAAAGTGGATTCTCTATGATTAGCACTGAAGCCATGCAGACTACAGGCCTCCCACATACTTATTTACTCTGATTAAAAACCAAAACACAAATGTGTGCTGTCCAGTCAAAAAAAAAGAAAAAAGTACGTACCCATCTTTTTGCATACTGCATAAATTCTGTGGAAAATTCCACAGGATTGTTTTTTATTAGGGTAAAGTTCCCAGGAGCTGCACAGCCAATAAAAAGCCAACAAGATAAAAGAGCAGGGAGGATTAGGAAGGGATGAAAGCTGTAAAATTTTCCATATTATCTTGTGAAAAGCTATGTTCTCTGCTCTCTCTTATTACATTTACCTTAATTATTCTGAAGGACACAGCTAAAGTAGGAGTAATTTGAACTTTTAGCGAGCCATTCTCAGCCCACTTACACATGTAATACTTCCTTGTTTTTTATTTTTTGCTTCAGTGTTTTGGATTTTTTCTTATGGCAAAAAGAGGGCAATAGACTTGGTCATAACTTAAGTACATTGTTGTGCAGACAGCCAGGCTCACCCCCTTCTTTCTACCCCCGGTGTTGCGTGTCTAAGAATTGCACCACAAGTCATGGAGACTCATAAAAAGAGAGGCGAAGAGACATTGAAATATCTGAACCTTGCAAAGATAAACAAACTGAGGTATTCATTGCACATTTTATAGGCCATCCAACGAATTCTCAGGACTCTTTTCGGTGCAACGCTGAGATTTCTGCGCTGCAAAATCCACTTGCTCATTTAAAAGTACATATACCACCTTAAAAGCAACAGCATGCGCACAAGACCAGATCTAAACACCCACGCACGCACACAATAAATAAATGGGCTTTACTTTGCCCAGTTCATGGATCAGTTTTCACTATTTAGTTCTAAGAACCATCTGGGTCTCTCCTTTCACTCTGCTCTGTGGAGCACAGATGCTCCTTTTGTGGCTTTCTCCAAATCTTAATAAGCAGTTAAAATATTTACCAAGGAGGCTTTTTTTTCACCTGACATTTTCCTCTCCTGTTCCTTTTTTTATTTCCATGATTATTATTTATACCTTTTCACAGGCAAAAAATGGAGATGTCCACTAAATGTGATTGATTGGGCTTAAAAATGGCCATTATTACCATTAAGCTCCACATGTCAGCTGCTGCTTTTGTGCCGGCTGTATTTCTAAGCTAACCAGTGATCCATGAGCACAGACAGGAGGGGGAAGAATATAATGCTGTGAAAGAAATGCCCATTTCTCCATGGATCCTTCACTTGATTAAAAATACAGCTGCAGACACTAGCATACAAGAGGCCGAGAGGGTCAAAGAAAGAGGAACGAGAAGAAAGGAGAAAGTGAGGAGAGCAAAGGGGAAGCCCTGATGATAAATGAAAAGAAAGTTGCGCTGAATTTGGAGAAATAACTTCTTTCAAGCAGCAGGGGAGAAGAACAATGGCATACTGGGGGCATATGTGTACATGTTTTAAGACTATGCGTGTGCAATTATGTGGCCAGGAGCTAACTAAGTTTCCAACACACATGGGAGTTAAAAGTTGTGGAATGTGAGGAGGGGGTTGGTGTGAATCTGTTTACTGTTGTTGTTGTTACTAAAGAGTAAGTTGTCAGCCTGCTGCGTGCACTTAGTTGCTTTTCGCCATGTAATGAAAAATGGGAGAAAACAAGCACTGAAACAATACTTAAAGGTTACCTGGGGTTAATTTGACACATAAAACTCTCTTTTTGTGTTGTTTCATTGTTCATTAACATGTTTGATTTGTCATCTTCGTTTAGATGTGATCGTTTAGATATAGAATTCTTAAAAATTCTCCTCTGAATCTAGGCATTGTTTCACGGTGTGTGATTCATGGACTACTCATATGAGTGCAGGGTTTTTGACGTTCTTATTGGGCCCGGCTGGCATTATAATTGTGTGTTTAGATGATATGAGGAAGACATTACCTCATGGGAGATATAAACAGCATAGCCTCATAGTTGTGTGATCCAGTGACTCATCACAGTCACACAGTGGTGTTTACATACAACTTCCTCAGCTTTTGCTCACTCCGTGGACTGACAGTAAAACTAACCCAAAGATTTGGAATGAGGTTGTTTTGTTTTTGTTTTTTTTTACCTTCTTCAGAAATATATTTTGGGCCACTGTTAAAAGCAGGAAGTAGTGATTTTGCTGTGCACTTCCTGCTAAAAAGTTTCCACATTAGCTTCATTCCTTTCACATGAAGAAAGGAGGAGAAAAGAAGAACTTGAGAAGGAGAGAACATGTGCTGTTTAAGAGCTTGCTACATGATTCCTTAATGTAGTATACTGAATAATTTCTTTGCAGGTGCTTTGTTTGAAACCCAGCCTGTAATCAGAAACATGGACCTTGTGAAGCAACACAGCATCAGCTTTATCTCCTGGAACACAGAGGTGATTCTTCGGTGTTAGTTGACAAGATCCAGTGACTCAGACCCGCAAGAGACACGAAGGTGACAGTGGCAGTGGGGCTCCAGAGCTCTCTATAAAAGTCATCAGTCATCTATGCTCAGCAGCTCCAGCTCCATTAATTTACTGCGTGGGAGGTGGCTATCCACCTCCCTGCCTTATTGACTTTTTATGAGGGACAAACACAGCCTACACATTGCAGGCATTTTATCTCACCAGTGACCAACCTGTGCAGTATCACTGACATGTTTTCCACCATTGTTCGCTAGATGGCTCAGGATATGCTTCTGTCTGCCTCACTATATTTTCATAACTGTAGAGCTGTGTTGATACAGTGCACACAGAGGACAAGAAAACACGACACCATGCGCAGGGTCTGGAAAACATGACCTCACACGCGTTGTAGAGAGGGAAGATTCCCAGAGGTCAAAGCACTGTTGTTCCTCAGAGAGGAAGTGACCAGGGGTCCCCGAGGCCGCTGGGTGACCTCACCAGGCGACATCAAGCTGGGGGGGCCAATCTGTTCAAGACGCACGCTAGTGGCCCGGCTTAGCCGGAAACAAGGTGCAGCAGAAGTATTTAATCCATAAGGATGCATTGCACTAATTAGATGCTCATTTCTATCTGAAGGAGTGTAGAAAATAAAGGAAGACCCGGAAGTGTGTCACTCCTTCATGTACCTGGCAGATCATAAGTACATAATTAATGCTGCAAGCTCTTGTATTTTTATATAATTGTTGCTTTGATGTGCAGTTGTTATGTTTCACAATCAGTTGATTCATAAACGGAGCTATTGTAATATCACTTTAATTCATTGGTAAGTTACAATGAATCATTGTAATAATTCATATTAACTGTTTATTAGTTGAATAAGAAACACACTGGAGTATGAAATATCCCTGACGTTCACCCGCCGTGCCTGACTGTCTCCTCCTTTACTCTAATGCTCTGTCTTGAAATAAGTAATATCTTTTCCTTTCTTTATCTCCTCCTCAGCATCCCTCTCTTCCCCTCTATGGCCATCACTCTCATCCTATTCTTAGTGAGGCTGAATTTGTTCTGTGAAGCAGATGCCACGTGGCCCCCCTTTTATAGCTCTCTACCGTTTGTTTTATTTATCTGACAGACGTCCCCCCGTATTGTCCTGGGTTATCAGCGCTCTCCTGCAGATCGCGTTACCGCCTGTGTGAGGCTCTGACCCATCTCAGGGTTCACCTTTAAATCTGATTCTTATCATTACCTCCGTGATAAATAGGCAAGGCTTAGGAGGAGATTACTCTGCTCGTCCCGTTCCCCTTTTCCCACTGTCAACAGTGCTCGCCGCTGGGCCCAGAGCTGTCATCCCCAGTCTCAACCTGCGGAAGACAAATACTCAACTCTGTTCCTCTAAAGATTTGGTGACTTTAGAAAAAAGGAGTAGGGGGGGAGGGGGGGGCTACTGTTGTTCCCATGTGAATGGTCTCTTATCTCCGGTGGGCGTCCTTAAAACCCGCTTCCCACTCTGCCTCAGTCCTCCGAGAGTTAGTCAGCACATCGTCCTACTGACAACTGAGCTTCCCCATCGATTTTTCACACGGTTCTTATCTATGGTAATAGTTTCAAAAAGTTTTTTTTTCCCCCTTTCTTCTTTTACTAATGAAAGTTGTGTCATTTCAGCTCTAACACACACACCTTATTCTCCCTTACAACAGGTCTACAGTCTCATCTTCTATGATTTAGACTCTTTTTTTCTGTGTGTTTTTTCACTTTTTTGTTGCCTTAGTCCCAGACTTTTCACCCAAAGCTGCAACCTTCATCGATTTCTGTGTTTGAATGCATGGGATGTTTCACCCAACATCTCACAGTGGAGCTGCAAAAAATGTGTGTCCCATCTATTGAAGGATTGAATTGCCCAGATTCAGAGAATTTTATTTCCACAAGAAATGATTAAGTCACTCTTAGACTTCATAGAGCAGTCACTTCAACCAAAATGGATCTCAGTTATGAGTCAGTCATGGTAAATATGTTGAAGACTTTAGACAAAAAAAGAAAAAAAACGTTATTGCAACCTATATTTATGCTTCAGAAGTGTCTTCCTGCAGTTATGTGAATAGAGCAAAATGTCATCTTAGACTACCTAGTCAATAAAAATGCAAATCATAATGTGACAATGGTTTTTATTTCAATTCATGGTCTGAACCTGACATAGTTTTAGAGCCAAACCTATCTGGAAAACTCAAAGATAATAATGAGTGAATGAAAACAAAGATGTTAAAAAAAACATTGTATGACTTTGAATTAGAGTCTTGTGGTCAGAGTGCTGCACAGATGAACTATGATGGCCATTTAGATCACAGGTGGGCTACGTGTCAGCTATCTGTAAGGACACTAGTTTAGAAGCTGCTCCTGGGAATAATATGTAGTAGTACTCAGGGATAGAG
Organism: Leptatherina wallacei; assembly: GCA_028567055.1. Taxonomy (NCBI): domain Eukaryota; kingdom Metazoa; phylum Chordata; class Actinopteri; order Atheriniformes; family Atherinidae; genus Leptatherina; species Leptatherina wallacei. Next base: position 28,990,855 of record JAOXYM010000001.1, read on the forward strand.
AGAGTCTGATCTTCCTTTACCAAGGTCAGATTTATATTTGCAGTATAAATTACAGAGATCCAAACATGGACCAAAACTTAATGTTTGCCCATGCTTCAACTTTCCACTAAGTTTCACTAAATTCTGTTAAGCAGTTTTTGTCCAGTGTCCAATATAAATAAGCATGTCACCAACTATAAGCAAGTCACCCGAAAAGAAAGCAGTATTTTAGTCAGTATAAAACTTGGGTGCAGCACTAAACCATGTTTTCACAGATCCAAAGCCAAGTGAAGAAATCAAGATAAGTTAACATTTGACTGACACTCGTTTCCTGTCCTGGTTTGCTCTTGTCTGAGCTTCAGTGTAGGCAGGGCTCAGGCATCTCTTACAGTCCACACACACACACACACACACACATACACACACACACACACATCAGTTATGTGGATAATATGAAGTGGCTAATATGTATTTTGGGTTTCAAGTGTGATCCTTGTTTATAACATTTTATGTTTTGTTAAGTTTTGTTTGTTGAGTTTTATGATGTACCTAATTTCTGTTTATATATATTGAGAATATTTTCATGTAGCCAGGACCAGTCAAAGATTGATAGAATGAATGGTGTGTCCATATTAACCATATTACTTTTTCTTCAACTCATGGTCATGAACAAAAATTTCAAGAATTAAACAGATTTTCTTTCAAAGAACATACTTAAATTACTCCACTGCTGGATATTTATTTGTGGCACAATATAGTCAAACAGGGAACCTGATGTGTATTTCAATTATACCTGCTGATATCTAGCAATATATGAAGGGTACTGAGGCAAGGCAGGTTTATATACATGTATAGCACATTTCATGTACAAGACCATTCAGATTGCTTTATACAAAACATTAAAAGCATTAGAGCTGGGTGCAGAAGAAGCATTAGAAAGTAAGAATTGAATTAAATAAAAACAAGAAAATATCAAATTGAATAAGATTAAAAGCAAGAAATGAATTACAGTTACTTATAATAACGACCTCTCTCATTTTTGAGAAATCTTTATTTCTCTCACCTATTTGGTGTCGGCTCGCAGTAAGAAAATAACTCAGTTCTACCTCAAAACCTAAAAACACAAAGTTACAAATTCTTGTAATGAATGTCCTCCATGTTTGATTTGGATCTTTTTTTCTGTTGTGGTTGATTCTTTTTTTATTGGCTCTTTGTCTTGTGTTTATGAACAAAGTCCAAAGAGTCATTTCTGACTTTGTTATCACTATCTTTGCAAGAATTCAAACTCAACAATATGTAGCTCTGGATTTCTGAAAAAAAAAGTATGCCGTTGTTTTTGTCTTGGTTTTCTCTGATGCATCACGACTGTATAAATGTGCAAGTCTCATCATCTCTCTAAGCAGTGGACACTGTGAGTCAGTGGTCAGTGAGATGTGACCGCTCAGCCCTGCAGAGTGTGATTGATGCTCACTAACAGCCAATCCTGCTATCCACCACAGGGAAATATGGAATTCATTATTCAGCTTCCCATGTGGGGTCAAGGGTTAAACTGGAACAATGATAAAATTGGGGAATCGTTTGCTTTGGAGCACAGATTGTTGAGTTTGAATTCTTGCAAAGATAGTGATAACAAAGTCAGAAATGA
>JAOXYM010000001.1:28992488-29012696 GCA_028567055.1 Leptatherina wallacei
GGGGGGGGGGGGGTGGGGGGGGGGGGGGGGGGGGGGGGGGGGGGGGGGGGGGGAGACCTCACGCTAACATTAGCAGCTGGCTTCTCTCACCTATATCATGTAGACAGTTTTAATAGCACTAAGCTGAAAGAAGTGCATGACCGGGTGATAGAGGACACTAATGTTAGTCCTGGGTCGAAATATCTAACCCAGGTTCACAATCTCTAAGTAAACATTTCCGTGGATGCATATGTTTGACCATATTCATCAGTGGGAGACTTCGCAGCTGTTGTCATGATGCAACCTGAACACAGCGAATCGTCGGCACGCTGGTGGTCTTTCTAAAGGATAGTCATATGGCAGATGGTCCTTGTATATTGTTTTAGAAATCACTCATTTATCCATCACAAAGTAGGATTTTAGAACTTATACATAAATCCCACACATTTCATTTATGCAGTGTTGGCTATCTGACGATATATTTCTATTAAAAGCATGGTTATCGAATCTTTTGTCTCAGCAATCTGACCTTTTAACCTTTTTTGGCATCCTCCTATTTGGTCTAATTATTAGCTGAAATGACGAATTTGATTGCCTTTCAAAAGCAGCCACAAAAGCCCTCCATTTTTTCTCCATCATGTTTGGGCAGCCAGTTAACAAGAGAAGACTGGTGCATTAATGATGATAGATTCTGCACCCAAGGCCTTCGGAGAACAATCACTCCCAGAATGCCATGCTAGAGGGTGACCTCCTGACCTCTGTCAGGCCACACAGCAAATAAAATCTATAAGCAGATTTAGAGGCAGAAGTGACCAGTGTCCAAAGTGACTGGCTGGCGAGGATAGGAGCCTATTTGCTGGACAAACATGCTCGGGCATTCAAGCCCCACAGCTGGAGAATAATCCCAATGGAGGCCTCTTGAATATCCGGACCATGTAAATTAGAAGCTGTAACATATGCAAATCTTTTTAAAAGCTAATGAAGCACAATCTTATTTCACAACAAGCTGAATTTTGTTCCAAAGAGACAAGAGACAAGTTGAATTGAGTCTCTTGGTGTTACTCTGTGGGAAACATGTCATCTTTGAACTCTGAGGGGGTTCTATACCTTCTCCTCAGCAACCACTGTCAGTGTGAAACAGTTCAGTTTTTTCAGAGGTTTTAGTCTTTTCATTCTGGAGGAATCCTCTTCACCAGCACACTACTGTATTCCATCTTAGATCACAAATGTAGTAAATGTAGTCAAAAAGCATGCCTTGGTCATCAGTTTGAACCTGCATCGTGAATACCATCTGTTTCACTTCCTCCTGTTTCTCTGCACACATTTACCTTCACAGTTAAACACAACTAAGAGTCTGGAGGCATGCTAATGGTATTTTGCATCATAGGCTCCTACACTGTTCTAACAGTCATGGTAACACTGTGACAAAGACGATGCTGACACGTTGATGTGTAACAAGTAATGTGTACAGTGTTCACCTTGCAAAGCTGTTTTCACACATGGATTGCAGATCTAAAATCCTGTAGACATTACACAGATGAGCTGTATAAGAATCCTATTGTCCAAATGATTTTAAGCTGACATAAGGCAGATTTGACCCTGCTAGCTCCCTTCTACAGTGACTGCATAATGTTTTATGAAGCCCATGTTTAGAAAGGGTAGTTAAGTGTCTTCACAAAACCCCATGCACTCTCTCGTTTGCATTTCAGGTCAAACAGCTCAATGTGGTGTTATCCAGTGTATACAGGTGGCTATGGCATTTTTCCCTCTGTCACCCAAACTCAGTGTAAATAATGCTAATCAGAATCATGTCACACACTCATGCTCGTAACATTGTGAGTTGTGTAAGTTCTGTTTGTTTACATATGATGAGATAATAGCTGTTCAACAGGGCTTTGCTAGTTTAATAAATATGTATTTTATAAAACAGAAAGCACTATGGGAATCCCAGTACCAATGTCATCATGGGTTTCTGACTGCAATAATGACTTTACATGCCTTTTGAGCTGTATTAACCTTTAAATGAACTTTACTACCCATACCTGTTATAAGGTTCTGCAGGCTCATTGCAAGCTAGCTCATGTCCTGTCCATCAGTTTAAAGGAAGGATATCACCACCACTTGTATTGTGAATATAGCCCATAAAAGGAATGCATCTGATGGTTAAAAAAGAGGGCATGCATCCTAAAACCTCCTAAGTGGAGAGACAGCAAGAATCAGAGACTTCTGTTGGCCATATCTGAAACATTTCTAACAAATAGGAAGCTGTTGTTGGATTTGACCATATCATGAAGCAGCTGTGAGACTGCATCTTTCTTTCTTTTTGTGTTTTGGGTTCTTGTCCAGCTTGGCACCCTTTACCTAAACCAAACATTTACAACATTAGGTAAGTGTTTCCATTCATGCTGCCTTTTAGGATGCTAATATTAGCCAACATCAAAGTGTTTATGTATTTTCAAAGTATGAAATTTTACTTGATTATAATATTTGGAAGAAAAGAAAAGGAAGATTTTGCAACTCTTCCTGAGGGCATTCTCTACTTTAGATTAAATGTCAATCCATTTTAAAGTTATATCAAAGATTTCACTTAAAATTAAAGTTTTAAAGCTGTTTCTTTGCATAAACGATGACATCGAAGTCCTCTGTTTTAACATTTGGGAAACCTAACTTTAAACAGAATTGAACAAATGTATTCACTAAATGTCAAAAAGTTTTCACTGTGATCCATCCAGTAGTTATTCAGATTCAATCTGGATTAAAAGGGTGAACCAATCAACCCGCCATATACAACAATGTGTGTGCTTCCAAGAAACAGCTTGTTTGATATAAAAATCACAACCACATGCTAAGTTATTACACCGAGTACAGTCGGCCATTATAGTTAAAGCGAGCCTCGCTGATTCACAGCGCACCTACAAATGCAGACACTCCTTACAGATCACCCTTTCTGTGTGTAGCAGCTGTAATTTTCACAAACACCTGCCCTGACTTAACTATCTGCTGTGTTTCCTGTCACTTTTTACACTTTACACAAATAGGTTGGCAGTCTTTACAAGCAGGGCGATAATCCTACCTTTTATTGCTGCTAAGAGGGCTAACCTCTATCGGCTCTTACAAGAAGAAAACCCACAAGGAATTACCTGGAAATTACTGAACACAGTAAGTCCTTAAAGTTTTCTGGAGCCCCCATAGTTTGGGGGGGGGGGGGGGGGGTGGGGGGGTGGGGGGGGGGGGGGGGGGGGGGGGGGGGGGGCTCGATGGTTTTCAGTTAGTTGCAATTTACAGTTTGAGCCAGCAGATGCTGCTGTATCCTGCATGGGACCCTAAATATGAATGACAAGGAAAGTATTATCCATATGATACACTTATTTGTTTAAAGTTACTCTGAAGAGGAAATAGAAAATGAACTGATGACATTGGATATTGTTCCCCTTTTTGGAATCAGTCCTGCTGGCATTACTGACACAAACACCTGAACTTCCACACGATCATTTTAAAGCATATGTTAGTAAAAAAAAAAACATGGGTCAAATAAAACTTTATCAGTAGAAATTAGAGATCAAATCATAGGTCTTTATGTGGCATTGAAGTTGTAGCTGTTGGAATGGCATCGAGCCCCTTTTGACAGTAACTGGATCTGCATGTGTGCCTGTGTTTCTGTTTGGTTAGATATTGATTAATCTCCTGTGCTTATCTCTCAGTCAGGGTAGGTGTGGGTGGGGGGTTTCATGTGAATTTGTAAATGGGACCTTTCATAAAAGTCCATGGGCACAAACTTTGAGAATTCAAGGACAATTTGTTTTCCATGAAAAACTGACAGAACGATCTGTTCATCACTGAACAAACTTTGGTCATTATTTACATTCAGAAAAAAATTCCATTGAGCGGCAGCTTGCTGATGACTATTGCAGGCTTCGGCTCTTCTTCAGTCAAACAGAGTGAAAGTTGATTCGTTTCTCAGCCGTGAAAGCAATGTTGTTGTTAACCTTACTGGTAGATTATTTCATAGCCGTCAAGGTTGTTGTCCACTGGTGCAAACAGGGGCACACTGTCGGGAGTAATTCCCAGAATGATTGTGGCCACTTCCTGAGATGATGTCATTCTGGATAGAGAATCATGAAATTTTCCAATCTGCCAAAAAAGGCATACTGTGGTGTATATGGAGGGAAAAGAAAAAACATCAAGAAAAGAAACTTTAGCATTCTGAAATGTTGTCATGTAGGGATGCTGATGTGACCAGTGTGCACATTTCAAACAAACCAACAAACAAAAATCCATAAGATTGTGTTTCTTTCCTTGATTTAGCTTTTCTTTTTTTTCTTTTTTCTTTTTGTTTTGTTTTAAACTACATTTTGTTGTTGATGACTGGCTGCGCTTCTGGGAAAAATCCTGTAGATGTGTCATCCTGAATATGATTATGACCATTCACATAATTGAAGTGACTCGTAAAAATATGATTTCATCCATCCGTGCTGCATGTTTATATAGTGAGTCACTGCTGACACTCTGGCTGCTTTCTTTATATTAGTGAGTCATGTGGCAGCAGGCTGCAAAAGAACAACTTCCAGGAAAGCAGACTGCATCTATTCTTGATCTTTTTGCTGGTTCTTTGTTGTTGCCAAGTGGGGATCTATACTATGTTGTTTCTATCAATGTCAGATAGCAGCATAGTGTCCATTCAGTGATGGCATTCCTGCTGGGAAGGACTTAGTGATTAAAGCAGACAGGTGTTCTGAGTCCTCGGAGAAATAAAGAAAGGAAACCATTGATGGCAACATGCAGCCATCATGGAGGAACATCCATAAAATAGATCATGGCAAGGAGAAAATGGATAAAAGCTGGAGGCTAGAAAGATCCAATCCATCGTGTAGGGAATCATTATTGGCTGCAAAACTGAAGTCCAAAGCTTGTCTTAGAGGACTCACTCAAATTTCTTTAAAGAGCAGCTTCCTTGTATATTCGGCATGTATGTGGGCAGTAACTTTTACTGTAATACCTGTCCTTTACCTCAGATTACAGAAGATGGAACCTGGTCTCAAGGTGGAATCCATGAGTAGTTTAGCAGGCAGCCATCAAAATTAGATATTCAAGGTAAATGAGCAATGATCTTGTACACATACTGTACAGGATGTGTTCGTAGTGCTCTTTATTGTTTTTTCACTATCATCTCAATAAAAACCTCAAACTGCTTGCACTTAGACAAGAAAGTACAAACCCTGTTTAGGGTTGAAACTGCAATAAAAATATTCATCTGAAATTTATTGATTTGTTTGAACCTTTGTTTTACAGATTCAATTTCAAAGACGTGACCAATGTCTAAACAGACCAACTCACTGTATTAAGAAAACATGAGCAAATTAAAAAATTATGCTAACTAACTAATATAAGATGGGAATGAGGCACTTCAGAGTTACATCACCTCTTTTTAATGGTTTTTCAACATTGACCATTTCAGCTGCTTAAAAGTAAATGGTTGCTGTCTGATTTTTCTTCTTCTCATAATGTTCCGTGCATTTACAACAGGACACGGATCTGGACTGCAGTCCAGTAAGCCAAGTCCAGTAAGTCATTCAAAATGACCTCCATGAACCGTGGACTTCCTGGGAAAAGTCAATGCTTTAATGGTAGTTTGCCCAGAATTCCGATATATGCCTTTGCATCAATGCTAACTTCACACATGTATAATTCACTCATGTTATGTATACTGATGCACACCCATACCATCACAAATACATGTTTCTCTAATATAATCCAGGATGATCCTTTTTTCTTTTGGGCATGTAGAGGATCATGTCAGTTTTTTTTCTCAAAAGTAGTTGAAACACAAGCTCATCTAACCACAAAACATGTGCCCATTATCTTCTGTCCATCTTAGATTAGTTCATGCCCAGAGAGCTCAGTGCTTCTGCGTAGAGTTAATATTTGACCATGTCATATATGACAATAAGGGTTTTATATACTCCTGAGCCCATGAGTTTGTACTGATTATAGCGACGTGCAGTACTACCTGAAGGCTTAAAAGTTACAGACTCCCAACACTTATTTTCTGTCTTAGCCTTTATGGACTGAAATTTCATCAAATTCCCAGATTTTTTTCTCCGAATTGTACTGGAGCCCCTGTAATTGAACTGTAGATGTTAAAAGGCCCAAATTCTGTACTAATTTGCATTTGGAAATGTTATTTTTTTTAACTTATCAATGATTTGGCATTAACTTATCAATGATTTGACTTTGTGCCAAATTGCCAAATTTGGCACAAAGTAGTGAGCCTCAACCCCATTCTTTGATGGATGATCCTTTTATACCCAATCCTGACACCCTCACCAATCATAAATCTACTAATTGTACAATCTTTTAGATCAGTTACATTTATGTTCTATAAATAAAAATAAATAAAAAGGTTTATTTTTACCTCTTTCCCAACATTTCTAAACTGGTCTTAAACCGAAAATGTTTTAGAAAAATGTTTGATACAATGAAGGTGAAAACACTGAAAGTCATTTCCTTCAGCAGAACTGATATATTACAGATTTAAGTTTTTATTTTGTATTTTTAAAAAGTTTTTCTGAAAAATAGATCAGTAACACACAGTCTAGGTAACATGTTTTCGTTGTCTGCGTAGGTTTGTTTGAGTATAGAACATAAAATGAAATCCCTGTTTGTCCGTGTATTACTGTGTGTCAGTCATCTGTCGGTTCATAGGCATAAAACTATATTCCTAAACTGGCATGATGCATCCAGAAGTGAAGGAAGAATCTTCAATAAAGCCATCCTGCAGAAGATAGATCCTACTGTGCAGTAAATAAAGTGTCAGCCTGGAATTAACATCCTGCTGAATGTTTCTTGGCACTACAGTCCCTGAGGGCTCAGATTGAATCAGAAGTGTTTGTGTATCATTTCATCATATTACAGTATGACATCTCGGCGGCAGTGCAGAATCATCGTGGGAAAGCTAATTGGATTTTCTGGCTGAGTATGCCACAGCGCAGCCACTGTGGGCCTGTCAGGATAGTGATGACACGTCATGCTGCACTGTGGCGTGTGAGCAGCGGAGAGGAAAAGCCAAGAGCCCACAAATATCATACGACTGGTGAATTTGTCACCCTCTCATCACACCGCAGTCGCCACAACTTGATTTATATAGTTCCCCGTCTGAGAGCAGATTTAAACCGCATTTTAGAAATCTGTCAATCTGCTTCAACACAGCAATTTTGTTTCAGCTCGTCTCTGTTGAGTTAAAAAAAAAACAAGAAAGAAATAAAAGAAAATGCCACAATGAAACAGGGGAAGGATTATATATTTTGAGCTTATTCAAAACCTTGACACTAGGTTGGATTCACTCTGCAGTTGTAAATAGATGAAGACTTTGGGGGCAATGGCCTTGGGTGAAAACAGCTCTGGCAGAACTAAAGAATGATTTACTGTATTCACCACTCGGCCTGTTCTTTTCACTGAGAAATCGGCTAAACTGAAAGAGGAATAAATGTTGCTGAAGTTTTCCCAAGCATTGCTCAGATTCATTATGTGCATAACTTACTTAATAGCATTCCTTCCTCGTACTCTTCACGCCATGCCTACCCACCATGCACTGCAAAGGCTTTATATGCCTCCGCTGCTAAGGAAAAGCTCAGAGTTGGAGGGTCAGCAGGGGTGGTGTAAGAGTGGGTAAAGTATTTTCTTTTTTTCCTCTATTCCTGTCATGAGGACAGTTTGCATTTTTTATGTGTTGTTTTTTCCTAATTATCTACAAAGAAGCCATGCTAAAGGACAAATTTACTTTAGGAACAGAGCAACAGGGATTACAGTGTTTCTGAAATATAAGCTTTTGGTGAGAAAGATTTTTGTTATAAAGAGTCTCGACAGCAAACAGAGCTGATTAATTCAGCCCCTCTAGCCCCCGCCTCTGAAAATGATTCCCCCCACAGCACAGGAGCACTTGGGCATGTTTAGCGCAAATGTAATTACGGCCTCGGTAAGCGGCCAGCTTTTTAAAGAACCCCTTCTCCTCCTCTCTCTCTTCAATACCTGATGATGTCATGGCCCTTTGTGGGGTCGCAGAAACTCCTCAAATCAGCTGCCACTCATGACCTTTTCTTTCAGTTTCTTTTTTTCTCTCCCCCTTTTGCCCAATTCTTTCTTCCTCTTTTTCTTTCTTTTGGTTCATAACTGAGGTTCCTTTATGGGTTGATCAAGCAGCCCCCCTCCCATTGGCTCGCTCTGCTTTTGGAGCCACTTTATGAGAAATGCATGCCCCTGTTTAAACGTATTGATAGTCCTCATAGACGTCCAAGTCTTTTGTCCTCCTGGCCGGCTGAAGTCTAAAAAGTTTCAGAACATGGAAAAAAAGACTGGGTATACAGCTTTGTGCAGACGATCCCGCCTCTGAACATATTTGACTACAGACATATTGCAGTTTGAGAGACCAGAGCAATTCTGCTTGGAGAATTTCACCCTTTTTATTGCCACTCTCGGTGGCAGAAAGGAATGTAATCTGGCAAACAAATGTTGTGACAGACAGCTTGTCTAGAGGATTTTATGGCCCGTCTGCTCTGTTGGTACATGGGTACACCAGCCCCCTCAGCAGTTAATGCTGCGCACATTTAGTTTCGTCATACACTTTTTTTGATTGTTTTCCTCCATGTAGTCTCTTGGGTTTGTGCTTCTAATTAAAGAGCCAAAGTTTCACATTTGAAAAAAAACTAAAAAAGTGCTGGCTAATAATGGCACAACCCTAACACCAGACCCACAAACTGGAAACCACATGACCTACAAATGACTGGAAATGTGTTGTTGTTTTTTTTTTTTTGAGATGAGCAACCAGTGACAGAGTGTGCAGTGTCAGGACTTTTTCTTTTCAGTCTCTCAGCTGCAGATCTGATAATTGACCTTTATTTTTTGAGTGCAAGTCTGTGTAACTTCTAAAGCAAAGGAGAAGTGTTATATAGTGCTACAGATGGTAACCATAATCCATTTTTCCCCCCATGAAACCAAAAAGCAATTAGACTTACCCATATGTCACACAGATTTCTATTGTGGCCAGTTTGTAAGTTGCAGTTTCAGGCAACTTGTCACCTATATGATAATCAACTAACAGTACACTCATGAGATATCCTTAGATTACTTCAGATAGCATCAGCCACTTAATTCTAAGAGCCTGTCCGTCTAGGGCGACCAGAAAACAGTGTCTCGTGAAAAAAGTGTTTTCAGAAAACATTTTGAAATGATCTCACATGACGAGACCTGAGGTAAAGGAAGTTACTTATTAACTTAGCATCAAACAAAGACGTCAGTGTTGTCTCGGTCAACTTTCCCAGATTACTTCAAAAACTGTTTCACCTGGTTTCTGGCAGCAAAGTAGCATGTTGTTGAACTCAGATTAGCTTCTGGAAATCTTTCCGTTTGGAACTTAAATCCTACATCATCTTCATGTTTGACCTGCTGTGTGGTGTCCACCTCTGATATTCAACAAGTGCAATATGTTACTATTTCTATGCGGTACTTCCTGGTTGACAAACTATGTAGTCTGTTTCAAACATTCTTCATTCAGCCATTTTTAGCTACGATTAACTTAGCATGTGTGGTTAAAGCTGCAGTAATGTGGACTTAAATTAGAGTCAATAAGATGTTTAACTTCTAGATTAAACGTATAATTCCGGTGTGTCGTAGTAAATCAAGCCTCTTGACCCTGTGAAATAAGCTGAGAAACTCACGTTTGTGTAAAAAAGAATCTGAACCCTGTGTAGAATACATTTGTATTAGTAATGAGAATTTGTGAAGTTGCACAGACATGAAGGAAATAAAAGCAGTTTTGTGAAAATTTGTTCAGTTACAAAACAGACAATGTGTGCAAAACTCAGAGTTTCCCTCTCTGTGTGCGATTCTAAAGATAAGTTTGCAAATTGTAACCATCTATACATCTTTTTCTATGCCTCAAGCAGAGTGGACAGTGTCAGCTTGAGCTTCTCTACAGGCCATGAACGTGAGGTAAATATTTGAAGCTGGACAACGGTGCAACCCATATGTGTCGTAGGTTTTAACCTTGTGGAAACAAACGACAACTATTTCATGTATTCAGTTTACTCTTGGTCTCATGACATTATGCAAGTGGATCTTTAATCTGTTCTACTTCACTTTCTGGACCTGCTGCAAAGTTAAAGTTGACAAGACCATCTGCTCTCTGATTGGAGGGTTTGATTTAAGACTGAGGCATCATTGTCCAATTTAGTGTATAAAATTAGAGTCAAAATTAAAATAAAAACTTTAGTTCAGTCCAGAAATTTTACGTGGTGAGTTTTACCTCCAGTTTTCTGATTTATATCTGTAAACATACTGATATGCACATCCCCATTTTCTTTGTGTATCTTAACTACTTCCCCCTTTTATTAACAATACAAATAATTTCCCCATATGAACAACATTTCTCAAGCAGTTTTTATTTCACATGGTAGCAAAGCTTTTCTTACCATATACAACTTAAAACTCTGCATTCATTTCTTAAATTAATTTAAAGATTTGAAATCAAATTGAGTCTAATTTGAGCCTGTAAGTACGGTGGTTTTGGTGATAATATTGCACTACTACCCTTGTGTGTTGTTACGCAGCACTGGCTGTAACCCGGTCTCCTCTTACCTTGTTTAACTCGCCATAAAAGATCTTTTGGACAAAAGAAAATGATTGGATCAGAGCATGAGCTGTGAAAATCCATCAGGGTTTTGTCTCCCTGTGGGGACTTTTCAGTGGTATACATACAGTTTACGTCTAATTATATTTGTCAGTGTGGGAGGGAATTAGGGGAGGCATTCATTTGTCCTTTGGCCTGATTTTCTATTTCCTCCATGGGCCGTTTCTTCATCTCATCCAGTCCAAGTGATTACTGCACACTTAAATGCCTAATTGGCTTTGCTCCTTATTAGCAATACAATTATACAGGCCTTGGGATTCTCATGTGTGCAGCCATCTGTAGAAAAGAGACACCATTCAGATCTATCCATAATTCAAACCATAGTTTTTCTTTCAGTGGCAAGCTCAGGCCATTGTGAGTGTTGTTCTTATCCTGGCTTGCAGGGCCCCTCTCTCTGCTGTCTTTTGATCATTGCCTCACCTTTGTTCTGGATTAAAAGAAGCCTTCCAGATAACACAAACCATTATTGTTAACTTTTTTCCCCCTTTTGTTTTTCTTTTATTGTTTGCTTGTTGTCAGTACGATGTTGTTAATGAATTTAGGCTGAGTTCAAACTACATATGTTGCAGGATGTGAACACATTTGTCCTACATTTATTTTTGTTTTGGATTTTTCTTGTTGGGTTTGTATCTATATGGGTTCAGATTCTTCACAGCAGCAGGAATTGCATTTTTTCTTGACAACTTTATTAAATTTGAAAACCTTTTTTTTTTCACAAAACTGCAATAAAAAATCACACATTTGATATCAATTTATCCAGTGTATTTAGTTCATATTGTTGAAGTTTAATTTCTCATTATTATTATGATCATTATACAAAAAACTAATCTTGTTGTTGTTGTTTTTTTTCTCTTTTCTTTAATGGTAAAATCAGTTTTTCTACAGTTTCAAACAGATGTTGCTATATAGTCCGACAGCAACATTTTATGTATAGATCAGAGCTATTTGAAACTAAACAATATAGTTAAATGTTCTCAATTCATCCATATATATAATTTCACACAGAATTTGACAAGTTCAATTTTTAGAAATATATAAAGGATCTACAGTATAAACTCATCACTGCAGAATCCTTACATGAACATATTGCTTCAAGAAGAGGCTAAAATCGAGGTGACATTAAATAAAAGTGTATATATGTCACCAAAAGAACAAAAACGAAGAACTAACATGTTTTATCTCAGGGTCTCACTTTTGCCCCTCCCACAATGAAGTACAGCCCGTCACCCTGACAGTTGGAAGTTTATGTGATCTGAGGGAGCTCACCGAACTTTGGCACATGTGATAGATGGATTAACTCAGCCAGGTATATTAGAGTACACCGTTGCCGAGCTTCATTATCTGCTGGCCATATCTGAGCGAAGAGGAACCCACTCGTCTGTCTGCCTGGGGTCTTCTTCAGCTGTAATAAGACAGCTCTGATAGTATCTAATGACAAGGCAGACACCCCAGTTCCTGATGCCATTATCAAAAGCGGCCTCATCAATCAGACGGCAGTGTGACGGGGGATGTGTGTGTGATGACAGGAAAGATCAGTGATGAGAGGATGGAGAGGAGGAAGAGGGCGGGATGATTTCAGGAGTGTTGGGGTGGCAAGCAGGAAGAGGTGGGGAGTGTGCGAATGTAATGAGGTGGCCCACCTATTACCCCTGTCGACCTGCTAAGAGATGGTGGCATTGGGGGCGTGGCAAAGAGCTGCAGAACATCCTCCTTAGTCAGCTTAGACACCCAGATTTACCTTGTCACTGCTGCTCACTCACATTTAATATTTAGTGACTTGCACAAAACTGTTCACAAAACAGTGTGTGACAGAATATTTCTTCATTGTCATGCTCTGAATCTGACTGACTCCCAATTCACAACTATTAAGGATGTCCACGTTTACACAACAGCTGCCATTTTCTTTTATGAAACCAACGCAGGATTTGGTAACAGCCATAAGTAAACTACTCATGCATAAATCACTTGATCAAATTGCTTAACTCCATAATTGTCCATCCTCTCAGTTTGAGAACATATTGCATCTTAATTTGAAGGCACACTTGCGTTGCTCAAGCAGAGGAAATTTCCACCATGCTGAACGGGGGCTGCATTTACGCTGATGCGGATTAACATGTTTGGAAATTCTAACTCTCTCCATCTGACATCTTTGTGTGAGAAGAAAAGCAGAGGAACCTTTGACAACCACATTTTTCACATGATCAGGGCCGGAGGAAAAAGTGCCTTTGAGAGGCAGTGAAGCCCAGGGAAATTGTTTGTTGACCACACAACAACCATCGTCTTGTGGCTGTCAGGCCTGCGTGGCGTGAGGAATTCCTTTGGGAAGCAGATTAATAGTTCATTTTCATGGCAGTTGTGCAAAGAATGAAAGAGAAACCAGAAGCAAAGAAATATCATTTATGACCATTTCTCCATTTTTAATCTTAAAAACATCCACATTCATCATACATAAAACACTTTGCTTCCGGATAGACTCTCCTGAGATTGCTCCAAATAACTGGCTTATCTTTCCTATTTGACAACAACATGATCGGGATTTCTTTCCATGTGACAAGGAAGTTTAGGACTGCTGATGTGTCCTTGCTTCCTTGCGTTTCCTGTTTTATTTTATCAGTGAATGACTGCACAAACAATAGTCTTCTTTTTCGGAAATGTTTTGCATGCCTTTCTTGAATTTATCTCAATTAGAAGTGAAATAAAAACATGTTTATGTCTGCAAAGAAGAATTTATATGTTTTTCCTTAATATAAAATGCTACCTTGGAATTCTGTTTTTTAATTATCGCTTTTAATTGCAGTAATTTCAATATAGATGCAATGAAGAAGGGTGAAAAAAAGCTCCCTTCTGACTCTAGAGAGAATATGGTGTCAAAGGTTTCTGGGGACATAAAATTCTTTGTGAACAGATCCCTAACATTTGCACTAAATTCATTCAACTGGATCTAATACTTATCACATGTTGAATTAAGCGATGATTTGTTTGCCTTAGTCTGAAATGGATTTGCAGCGTTTAGGAATAGCACCACATAATTTGTTGATAATCTGTGTGCTTGTGGAAGGGCAGAGACAGCACATTCTTTTACAGGTTCTGCTAAGTATTCATTTGGAACCAAAACATTAGTCCTTATTTGTTGCCGGTGTCACACTTTATAGCCTTGGGAACGCGCTCAACAAACACTAACAAATCACTTTCCCGGGCCGCAGCAGGTAACCTTACGGTAAGTAGCACAAACTTTTGTCTTTCCCCAAAGTTTTTTACACCAGTAATTGTTCTAAGTGCAGGTATCAATCAGCGCACTTGCCATTTACAGTACATTATCTCCTACATTAGCTCGCTTGAATTATGTGTGAGTGCTGGCGGAGACGAAGCAAACACAAGGGCGTATGCACGTGCAAATACCTCGTTAGCTTGTATCAGTGCACGCCCATAGCATTAGCAGCAGAGGTTTGCTCCTCAATAGATCAAGGCCTCACTAATGGCATATGATGCTGCGGCGGCCTCAGAATGAGCCATGTAAAAAGAGCGACATTATTGATTGTGCCCCGTGAGTCTTGTGGCCTCCAAACACCTGTGATTTTAATGGCACGCTTACTTTTTCATTGTTGTGGGAATAAATCACAATGTGGCCGTGCTGTTCTGGATCAGGGGGCCCCAGCAGCGTGGCAGAGCGCTCCATCACATTTTATATTGTGTTAATAATGTCAGATGAATGTGGAGG
Source organism: Leptatherina wallacei (assembly GCA_028567055.1). Lineage (NCBI taxonomy): Eukaryota > Metazoa > Chordata > Actinopteri > Atheriniformes > Atherinidae > Leptatherina > Leptatherina wallacei. The sequence goes on from JAOXYM010000001.1 coordinate 29,006,867, forward strand.
GGGAGAGGGCTCTGCATGCATTCATCACCGGCTCTGAGGTATACAGGGTAGAGGACAGGATGGGGTGTCTAGCTGGGAGACAGACGCCTCCATTGAGCTCTCCGTCATTCCTCCACAGACTCAGACAGAGACTGCGAGGATCTATATAAGCACTGTGCGACAATCTGTCTGCTAGGCTTTGCCTGGGAAGAGATTCTCTCAATAGCTCTAAATCTGAGCCCAGCAAACATTCATCAAGACATATGCTTTTATTCTCGCCATCGGAGAGGTTAATGGGATTAATTCGCAATTTCAATCACTTTGAAATGTGGCCATAAATAATTCATATTCTCAATGGAAAGTGAGACTTTTGTTCATTAATTCTTTGAAATGATTTTCACTCTGCTTCAGCTTGACGAATGACGTGAACAAGAAAAACATATTGAAATGTGCAGAAAAAAAATTAAAGCGCTGACATTTTGGCTCCTCTGAACAGGAGCCTCGCAGTAAGAGTGTTACATCTGCTCCTCTCCCTGTTTAATGCTCTGTCAAAGAAAAGGACACAGATCATCTTGGGTTATACCTTCTGCTAAAGCTATTCCAGCGCTCCTTCCAGGAAACGCTCTTAAGCTGGTCAGCCTTACCAAGAATTTACTCATGCATTCATCCTGTTAAGATGTTCTCCAGCGTGAGCAAAAATCAGATTCTTACTACACATTTCCTTTATCTCTCAAACATCCTCCTTTTTTCCCTATGTATGCTTAAAAAAGACCTGTTATTTGCCCCAGCCTTCCCGCTTTTCCCACCCAAATATTAACGAAGGCTCTCTTCAAAAAGAGGTCCGCAATAAACATCATCATAGGCCAACAACAGGTAGTGTGCAAGCGCCACTGTACAATTACTACAACCTCTCTGAGCGATACCATGTAATCCACACACACCCATCCCTGCAGGCACTTAAAGACTTTGACCTTTTGAACTCTCTTGCGGTGTGGTTAATGCAGATTACAATGGTCGGACTACTGAGAGCCCTCCTCACAGCTGCTCCCACCTCTCCCAGTCCACACGGCTGTAATTTAGCAGGCCGGGACACTAGCCTCCATGCCCAAGCTTTGAAACAGAGTTGATAGAAATGAAACAGAAACTTTGCTGGGAAGAAATGAAAATAATGGCCAAGAAAAATGCTGCTTTTTACACTTGTGCCTCATGGCGAGATGGAGACGACAGGACTAAGAGGGCTCTGAGTGGAATCAAACAGGCAGCTCAGTTTGTCACACTAGAGTTGGCACCTTTACACTTCCGTCTCCCTTCCTGCCAGTGACCTGATTTGAGCTTGAGCAGGATCAACCTTCATAACACGTTAATCGCATGGATGTCAGTTTATGATTCGTCAAAAGAAAGGTTTTTAAACTTTAACTGATGGTAACACTGATGCAAAGCGTGGGGGATGCTTTTTTGTTTTTGTTGTTGTTGTTGTTGCCTGCGTGGAGTTAGTAAAGAGGTAGAATAGCAGCAGCGGTTATTTTGGAAAATCTCCAAGCCAAGGGATTTATTATGCCTTGTCAGTGGATTGCTCTCTGTATTGAATATATTTGCTCTAAACTAATTGACCAGTATGGTGAGAGGCGCTGAATTAGGCAAATGGGCCCAGGATGTGAAGTTGGACTTGATTTATTACTTTGAATGCGACTCAAATCAATGGCTCGGCTCCCCAAAACCATTGCATTTCCCAGCTGAAATCATTGTTATGCTTAAGAAAAGAGAGATTATGCAGGCTTAATGAGTTTCAGTGGTTGAATGTGTTTGCTTGCTATTCAGGGGCGAAATCATATTTAATGGCTGACACTCAGTTCATGGCAGGTCCTCCTTTTTCTCAGTGGCAGGTCACCTTCGTCAGTGGGAAGGCCCTTTCAGAGGGGAGGGCCAGAGATAGGGCCCTACATTCATGAAAAGCATAGCACAAATGCTGTGCATGAGAAATGAAATGGGAGAAAAGCAGTTGATTTGCACTCAGCACTACAGCTCAGCCTAGGGTTGGCTATAGGCCTCAGTCTGCTGACCTCACTGTGCCAGACTGGGACCTCACTTGCTCTGGGAGACGCTTTTGTTTCTCCTGCTCAAGAAGAGCACTAATTTCATTTCAGTCCCGACAGACCAGTTGCCTTGGCTTCTAGTTGAAAAATGTTGCAGATCATTAATAAATTAAGATGCTCTTTCTTCTTTCTCAGAGCCGTTTTGTCCAAATGTCCCAAACCAAGTCCACTCTTATATTTTCGCAACTGAAATCGCATTCATTTGCAAATCGGCTCTCTTTCGATTAATTACCTAAGACAGAAAGTCCAAAAGGCTGACTTAAATGGTAAGCAAAGACCAACTATAATGTGGCTTTACCCTGACAACCTGTCCCTAAATTCTTGTTTTCAGAGTTTTCAGTTCAAACTACAGCTGACACAGCATTCTGGGATCTCTTTGTCACATTTGGAAGTAGAAAATGTTGCTTAAGTGCCACAAAAAATGTGTGAAATACCAGGATTAATGTAAGGAATTAAAAATGAGCTCAGGATTTACTTGATTGATCGGTTGGGATTTAGTCAGAACCCCAGGACAGTTAGCCTTGAAAGTTGTTGCACAAACATATACATTTCCATACGCTAATCAATGCAACCACGGTAACGTGACCCAGTGTCAGTAGTGATATGCTCCTATTAGGAAGCATGCATTAGCATGAGGAGTTATGAGATTAACAGTCATTGGCTGACAAATGAAAGAGGCCATCCCAGCTTATTCCACCTTAATAAGCATCGAATCCCATTTATTGATTATTCACTGCTAATATGCAGTAGCTAAAAATCAATATGCAGCCCAGCTCTCATTTCAATATAAATCCAATTATTGCTATTGCTAAAGCTGGAGAAATTAGTGAGGAAATGGATCACCATGTTGTTTTCATTTGCCTACATATAATGACCTCAACACTCTTTGTTCAGTAAATTCACAACAATGCACTGGGTAAAAAAAGTGCTCATACAGTATCCCCTCACAGCGGCCTCACATATTGTGAGTTATACTTTATCTATTGAGTTTTAGGCAGCTCATATGCTTATTTAGTCAAAAACAATTATGAATTAAGTATTTGATTTAACAACTCCACATGGAGTTTTTCTGGTGCACTCTGTATTTGACAGTGACCCACATAAAACAAGCTGAAATATTCTTCTACATTCCTCAGTAGAGTTCTGTAATCCCGCTTAAGTCTCCCTAATCACCTGGTTACACATAAGGCTGTTTGGTTTTTCCAAATCATCTCTAGTTAGATAGAGAAGTGAGGGAGCCAGAGAGAGACATCATTACTCTGTAATAAAGCATCCATATGGTGTAAATGTTGAGCTGGTGTAAATCCCTGCAGCTTAGCTGTAGAGCACCCTGGCACGGAAGGTCAGGAGTAAATGCTTCTCCTTTAAGCATATGTTTCCTTTTTGTGCCATGTACAAGTCAGGTTTGATGGCACGACTGGGAGCTGAAAGGTCCTCTGGTTGTTTGTAGGACTATACAGAAAGGGCATGACCCTGTGTTCTGTCTGAAGTAATCCTCATTCTTGTTGCGGCAACAGGTCAAAGTTTCCCTCAACTCTGAATTTACCCTCAGGCTAAACATGAGAAGTCAGATGAAACATTAGAAGTAAAAGTTAAATACTTAAATTGTTCTTTTCTAAATAGGTTTGCTGTAAAACTTCTTAATTTCAGAAGAAATGATTCAATAAATGAATCTATCAAAAAGTTATCACAGTGTTTTCAAAATGTGAAAATTCACGAGGTTTATATTAAAGCCTGCTTTGTCTTCTCTGTACTAACATGACCATTAACATTGAGTGTAGTCTAGTGGTGCAAAATGATATTGAACTTTTGTTCTTCTCCTCCAAAGAACATTTTATCTTATTCAGTCCCACCTGTGATAACAAATCATCACTATATGTATTGTTGGTGGACCGTGAACGGTAGAAGGCAAGTAAAGGAGAGTCTATCACATCCTCAGCAGACTTTAAACAAAGTGTTCAAGGAGAAAAGAAACTATTTCCATGACAAAAACTATTTGCGTTTTCCTCTCGTGAGCATCCACAATGAATGCACTCCGAACCTTTATACTTGACATGAGGGCAAAACTATTTTAATACTTGAACAGAAATAACATCAGCTGAATTGACTACTGACTCTTGCAGAAAACAGTACAACCCAACTGAAAGTTAGTTTAACTTTGCTGCCACACAGTCTACACAAATAACAGGTTGCTATGTCAAACGTCTGCCAGTTACACCTCCTTTTAGTGTCTTCGTGCTCTCTGTGGATGCCTACTGTTTTTGATCCCGTCAAAAAATTGTCATTTTCATCCACAGATTTGTCTAAATTTATAATCAGACAACTCAATGAACAGAAGCCCAGGAGGAATACTCGTTACCCAACTATCACTCTAAAGCTATAGTACTGTTTTACAATCACATCAAAAGGTTGATCAAAACATCAAAGTTACAATATATGGACTTGTACTTGATATAACCTTATGTTGCTTTTTAGAACTTGGTATTAATACCTCATGTTTCACTGAAAAGTAATGACTTCCAGCTGAGAGACTTGGGAGTTTAAGACAGACTAAACTCAACTAGTGGAAGAACCTGAGGTAGTCTTAACAGTTAGCCTTGTTTATCATTGACACATTCATACACTTTGAGTTCACTCAGGCATAACCTGGCAAATCTGACCCTAATCCTACTCTCTCTGTTTATGTGCACACTGTCTACTCTCAGGTCTCCAGCTAATAATACCTTTCACCATAGCATCCATCTGTCAAAGCAACTGGATGTAAGACCGTACCACTGAGCAGCAACATGCACACCAGCATCTCTGTAATCCTGCTGCGACTCTTAGACTCTGAGTCTGACTTAAAAATATAAGAAAAGCTAAATGTTGTACTCCCCACCCACCATCTAAAGTTTTGTACTATGTCAAATCCTTTTAAAGTAGACAGTAGTCACCGTGGTCCCAAAGGCTCTGCCCCTAATTACAGAGCAGCTGTAATTACAGAACCTGGATGGAGAGGGAGAGAGAGGAAAACCTAAATCCAGCTATTGTAAATTTAGACTTTTGATGATACCTGTTTTTTCAGCATTGAGAGGTACAAATAATCACATCAAAGAGAACAATAGCTACACACCTGCCTCTGTCGCTTCTGTTCAATTACATGCAACTAAACATTGGGTCTGCCTGCCTCCTTCCTCTCGACATTGACCTGAAATTATTAACACACTTAAGAGGCTTCAAATCCTGAGCTTCTGTATCTGTAACGTCTCTGCTACAAGGGAGACAAACTCAGCACTACTTTAAGACACCTGTTTACTAAATATCAACGCTTCAAAAAGACATGGAAGGGTGTTAATTTTGCATCTGTAAGTAGCAGCTGTTAAAAACTTGTGAAATTTGGTGGGGAAATTATCTCTTAGAAAGGTCCACCATACATAGTCAAATATAAGAAATCTGTGTCTTATCAATCATCTGTTAAGTGTATGTGTCTTTTTATTCATAAGCTGAACAATCTGCATGCTGTTGAGGAGAGTTGGTGTTAATGAGTTGACCCAATGGGTCAAAGTTTACACACTCTTCCAGTTGAGTTGTCAGCGCAACAGGCCCATTGTGTTTAAGGAGGCAGTTGGAGGTGGAGCTCAATGTGTGTGCCTGATAGAAAAAAAAAGACATTGTTTATGTGCATGTGTAATTATATGTGAGAATGCACATGAAAGTTTTTTCTTTCTGTGTGTATTATTGTGTGTGTGTGTGTGTGTGTGTGTGTGCGTCAACAGGTG
>JAOXYM010000001.1:29012912-29035207 GCA_028567055.1 Leptatherina wallacei
CAGGTTCTGATCCAACTTTTTTTTCTGTCAGCAAATTAGAAATTGGGTTCGGGAAGCAGCACCAGCACAGAGCCCTGCCAGAGTCAAACGGCTGAATGGTAATCTGGTTCAGACTGCATGAAGCTAACATGCAGTCTTAATGGGTTGCTGGGATAAACCAAAGTATATCTTTGGGTACTTTTTTTTCATGTTTTACCTGTGCGTGTGAAGGCTTGTGTTTTTAATATACAAAACTCATTGTTTTTATTATGTCAAGCACTTTGTGTAGCTCCTTGTATGAAAAGTGTTGAATATGGAAATTATGATTTGATTACTGAGATATAGATATCTGTGCTCCTGAAGATGCACTTGTTGTACATAAGTGTGTGACAGTATATTGGTAAAAAAAAAAAAAAAAAGGGGGGGGGGTATTGTGTTGATATGGAGATGGGGGTACAGTTTTTAAAGTTCCTTAGAGCCTATTTTGAATGTTTACTCAGAGAAACACAAAAACAGATGGTACTTTATTCTGATTTGTTTCCCAAGTTTTCTATTTAAACAAAGATGACGCTGTTATTGTGAATGCTTTTGGCCATGATAATCATGAGGTGTAAATCTGATATCATGGCAGCTCTTTATGAAGTATATAAAAAGATCTCATACACACAGAGAGCAGAAATAACTTGTAAGTTGCTTGTTTGTGTCTTCACTTCACACCATTCCCGCAGCAGCCATAAAAAAAACTGTGAACAAATTGTGATCCTGCCACTCCGGGAGTGGTCCGCTTGGAAACACCTCTTCAAGGGGGGTTGCTCATATTTTGGTGAACGGGCTCTGCATTGCTCTGTTTTATTGTCGAGATGTCGTCTGACCGTGCAGAGATGTTTTTACCTTCGGAAACTTTTTTATGACTTTACGTTACAGCGCAGCAACACAGCGGCTTAATGGGTTCAAACCATTTCTGCGGATTATCATTCATCATGATATCAGGTCTCATCTTTCTTTTTTCCCACACTCATATCTGGTAATAATTTTCTGTGGCAGGCCTGTGTTCAGCACCCGTTCCCTCTGATCCATTACCCATAGGCCATTAGGACCTGCTTCGAGTTTAGCTCTGTTTTTATTGAATACTTTTTTACGCCTCTGCGTTTGAAGTGAGCGCCGCTCAGCTGTCATTTCCTGCTGTAAGCGTTTGCTACTCACAACGTGTGTAATTAAGCACTGCGCTGAGTGTCCCATAGAGTGACCGGCCATGCTACAGTGCTGATGTTTAATACCCACAACCAGACACAACGCCTCATTGACAGCGCTATGGTTCACTGCCTGCACAATTACCCTGCAGGATATACTTCACATCACCTTCTCAGGTGCAAAGTGCATCTGCTCGCTTCTCTTTATGTCAGCCTTGGCTCACTGTATTTATCAAAGACAGTTGCAAAGGTTAATTTCACCACATTGAAGTTGCTTAGTCAACTATTATACTAGCTAAATAAATACAGCTGCAAAGTTCAGTGTTCTAATTACCTTTTTTTAAAGTGTTTGTGTAGGTGCACACCTGCCCTACCAACTTCCTTGCATAAAAAGAGTATGTCGGTAAACAGAGTACAGATATAAGCAATTGCAGTCATGGCACAATTGGCACAAAAAATCTGTTTAAAAAAAGATCAAAATATAACATGACTTGGGAACCAGTTTCTTCCTCTCTCTGGCTTTCATTAAATGAAGACTGGATGGGCTCTCTGGCACATGAATTTCATAGCTCTATGAATTTACTGCGGAGGCCTCCGGCTGAAAGAGACTTTTCAAACAAAGGTCAAACTAGAGGACTTAAGTAGGTCTGGGTTGTGTGTCACAGCTTGAAGTAAGGCCCTGGGATTTTTTGTGCTTTATGGGCCTGTTGTGAGGCTGATAATGTGCATTGTGGGAGTATATTCTGAGGAGGAAGAGGTTAAAGAGTATGGGAGGAGTTTAGCAGCTTGGCTAAAGAGCTTTAGTGGTGAGCAAATTATTCCAGCAACATTACAAACAGACAGGAGACATACAAGACCATCAAATTAATGAGGAATCAAGATCGGGAAAAATTTGTTCTTTCATAATTGGCAAATATATTTATTAAGTTTTTATATTGGCTTTTTGCTGCACACAAAAACCAGAAAACCTATAAACTCCCTCCAATAAGGCCGTAGTGTTTCATAGATTTAACAGTGTATTGTTTCTGTGTCAGCCAGAAGCGAGTGTGTGTAACAGTTTCTGTCATGGCTGACAATTTGATAGTTTTTCACACTTTGCTTTGCCAAGGCCTCCCATTTTTCTCTTCTCCCCATTTCCGCACTAAAGCCAACTGAGGTTTACAAATATTGAGCCTTAATCCTTGGGCCTCAGACAGCAGGGCCCGCTGTGTGGTGCTCAACAAATGACTGAGTGTTCATGGGCGAAATTTGTTCAGGGAGGCCTCTGTTTCCTCTGTATGTTGATATAGGAGCAAATAAAAAGCGGCGTAAATGTGCAGCTCCAGTTCATGAATACCTCAGCGAGCTATACAGCCACTGAAGTTAGCTTGAAAGCCCACTTAATGTTTAGAATAAGCACAGTTATGATGGAAGATTGGCTATTAAATCAACATTATTGGTAGCCGGTCCTGGAGAACTGCTGTGACTGAGATTTTTATTCAGTTTTTCATAACTTCTCTCCTAGATGAGTGTTTTTCCACATTGTGGTTGTAGGGGATGACAGTCAAATGAGTACCAAAGGGCCCTCTTCATAATTAATGACACTCATGTCACTAATGCAGACCATAGTAGTAAATAATGTTCTTTGTGTCTGTTAAATGGTCGGATAATTAAATGCTGAAATTGTCCTTATAGCTTACAGACATTGAAATTGTTCATTTTTACCATATTCACCACACAGATACACACATTCAGAATCCTACAAGCTTGCACACACACTACCACCTTCAGCCCATGTTTATGAGATACCCGTTTCCTCCCCCATGTGAAACCATCTGTGGACCTGTATTTTGTTTTTTGTTTGATTCAGCCATGGGATTCATGGCAAGGTTGCACACCGGGGGAGTTATGATGTTTTCAGTCTCCTGATACTGTAGGTCCAGAACAATGTGTGCTCCAAAAATAAATATTAATCCATGCGCAGACTTTGTTCCCAGCCAGCCGCTGTGTGTGTATGTGTCTGTGTGTTCTGGTGTATGTTTCAGTTTCTGGATCAGGCCCAGCTCTTGCCCCATTATCTCTCTGTGTCTTTGTATGTGCTGATTTATTTCAACAGTGCTCTTTTGGCCAAGCGCTGGGTGCCTCCTCTTTGTCAGCTCCTGTGTGAACGCAGAAGCCTTTGACCACCTTTGACAGTGTGAATATTTTAGCTCCTTTTAATATGCAGCCTGAACTTTTATGTAAAGATGAGGAGTGGGGGGCTGATGGGAGGAGAAGAGAAAGGCAGGGCTTTTTCGGGATGAGGGGTGTTGGAAGAATTTAAAACTGGTGGTAACAAGCAGCAGAGTGACAAAAATGAGTAAATTAAAAATGTTTTAAACTTTCAGGATATCACAAGTGGAATGAATGCATATAGAATCAGATGCATTTAGTTTATTCATTTACTTTGCGATACTCTGCCACTGTTGCTTTAACTGTGTTTGCCAAGTTTTGCCATGAAATTAGACAGAATTCAGAATTCTTGTTTTCCATCATGTCTGTTTCTTAGTATTGGATTTATTTGTCCTCAGGTTCTAACCTGTTGACTTTTCTCTGATCAGAATAACTCATGTTTGCAGGTTTTCTGTTATTTCGGCAAAATTAAATCCCAAACTGTCAGAATCTTAGTTTTAAAGTATTGATAAATTTCCATGGATACACACACTTGGCCAAAAATGTTATGGGTAAGTGATGAGGACAGTTGCTGACACTTGATTGTGATCATGAAGACACACTCAGAGAGAATAAGCACAATTAGGAAGAGGTATAGAGAAAGTAGACATAAAAGATTTTTCTTACTCAGATTAACACTGACCAAACCAGCTACCTTGCTACTGTGGTGCTGCAGTTTTTCTCCCTGTTCATCTCTCTACCTTACAAACAGAACAGCAGTGTGTTACAATAAGTCAAACAGGTCGTGAAGGGAGGTATCCGGGATTTAAACTGGAGTTTTGTGAAGTACTTATGAGCTGGAAAAACAGGAAAGAATTCTGATTGGGAAGCTAAGTTAATAGATACTTAAAGCAGGTCCACAGACAAGCTCATTTTCACCAGGTGAAATGACTCCGGCCAGCAAACTTTTAGAATAGCTTCAAGTAAACACTATATATGCTGAATTTCACACTGTGTCACTTTTGCTTCAGACAGATGGTTACATTGTCGCCATCATTTTTATAATGTGTGATGGAAAACATCAGAGTTGCTCCGTATCAACACTACCTACTCATATCTGACACAAATATCTAGGAGTTTAATCTAAAAGGGAAAATGTGAAACTTCTCTTGAAGGACTCAGCTGACCAGCAACAGGAGGATACACAGCCACCGTGCTTGCAATGACACAGCAATTTTTCAGGTAAGAAAGACATTTTTAAATTTGTTTTAAAAAAGTTGTTTTGCATGACATCATGCACTTTACAGTGCACCCCTCCTTGCAAGCGGCTCCTAGCGTAGCTCCCCTAAACTGACAGCACTCTGACTGCTGTCAAATGCAGGTAAGACTCTGACTGCTCAACGATCATTTTCATGAATCCAGTTAAAAATGTCTAAAGATCTCTTCAACTCAATGTAAAGTTTTGCTGACCTATAGTCTCCTGGTTTTACTACTTTTGCTTTGTTTTTCATCCGTATGAGGACAGCTTTGTTTCATTTGAAGATTTTAGTTTCTCCATGTGTTTGATCAGTTTGCATGGTGTTAATAAAAATGGTTTTCTAAAAGCTGTATAAATATACATTGTCATACGTACTAAGATAAAACAAGGTTAAAAAGAAAAACAATCAAAACAAAACATCTTTATTAGCTTCAATCTCTTAGTACACAGATGAATTACACCCCCCTGTAGGGAGCCGAAGGTCAGCAATTGGGTCTTTGATTTCCAGGAAGCAGCAGTTGGCGTGCTGATCCAGCTTGTTGCTGGATGGTGGTTGGAAGCCAACAGCAGCACTCATCTCCTCAGATATTATTCTGACAGCGTTTGCTCAGCCTTGCTGACATATATTGCACAACTTGAGACGGTTCTGTCTTAATCTGCCGGATGCTTTAATATGTGGCCATAGTCACTGTGGATTTATTAATGCAGCTGGTGTTTTCTTCTTTTTTTCCTGTCTCTCTCTCCCTCTCTCTGTTTTATGAGAACCCCTCTTCTTTTCTCTTATTGCCCTCTGGTCTACTTATTTCCACCCCCTCCCCTGCTCCTTTGTCCTTAACATTGATTTCAGCATCAAATTAGTTTGATGTCTCCTCTTTACTAAAGTGGCAGAGCAATTATCAGGCAGGTTTGCTTCAACTTGGTTTTGACAAAGGTGTCCACTGAAGCCTGGAACCACAAAGACAGAACTTTTCTCAGTGTGCAAACATGAACAGGAGAACATGCTTCAGTCCATCGCTATGGCTGTGATTGCAACAGGGCACATGATAGGACAGACAGATAGTGTGAAGATTATGAAGACAGACAGAAGACCTCTCCAACGAGACAAGATGGACATGGGGAGGGAGTGAGAGGGAGATTTGTATGAGAAGCAGAGGGGGGAGCGGTTCTGCCATGGCAGGAGTAGGCCAATGGAGCGGAGAGGCCCTCATGCCCCTGCTGATCACAACAGGGGATTAATTATGTCAGCATAATAAGTACAAATGGTGATCTGAACGTGGAATTAGCCCCCTGAGCAGAGGCTGCTGCAGTGCGCAATAGAGAGGAAGAGTGGGTGGTAATGGAGGGGGGGGGGTTGTCCCAATTTGTCCCAGTCTGTCTGTCTATGCAGGCACACGGGTGGAACCTTGGGGTGGGGTAGGTTGCTGTCTGTCGAAGCTGGCAGGCTGACTGGCTGGCAAGTTTGCTGAAGTGACTGTCTAAGCGGGTGGTGGGGTGGCCGGGTCAGTCATCTCTGTTATGATTTGCATGGATGTCAGTCTCAGTGGCAGCGGGACAAGTTTCTAGCTGAGTTGGACGTATGGCATTTGGTCAAAGTCCTGTTTATTTACCAAAGTCCTCTGCCTCAGCACTGGGTTACTGGCAATTGTGCTTAAATAATAGTAAGAACTGCTAAATAAACAAACAAAAATAAAAACCCCATGTGCTTTCTATTTACATTTCTCAGGAGTATTTAAATAAACTCCTCCCAAGTCAACATCAAGAAAGTCTTTCCTGTGTTGTTGTAAAGTTATGAGTGAGGAGTCCAAGTTTTGGTTCCAGCTCTGTTTCAGATCTAGGTCATGCTGCCCCGGGACTCAGCCCAGAGGCAAGATGACCAGCAGTGTACAGTATTCATCCTCAGCCTCCCTGCTGTAATAGCTGTTGTCCATGCTGGCTCTTTGCCTTCAGCACTAACCCCCGGACCAGCCCTGTCAATGCCACACATTCTCTGTGCAAAAATGCAAACAAACCAGAAACCTGCGTGGTGGGTTACAGTGAAAAATTCAAAGGAAAAGCAACAGCAGGGTTCATTATGAGATTTTTCTTGCTTTTTCAAAAAAGAAAGATAGTTTAACAGAAGATGCACATGCCTTGCAGATGTAAGAACTGACTGAACCATGTGACTCTACATATTGCATATTGATGTCTATAATAGTATAGAGTCTTCAATAAACTCTCAACTTCACTGTTGACTGTTCACTCTTCATAGCTCGACTGTATTACTGCTCACAAAACATTTTCTGTTGCTTCATATTAAAAATATTCTGATTGCCAAACTTGATGTGTTTTTTTAGTTGTGAAACAGCCAGTCAGTTTGTTGGGGTTATTGGGCAGCAATATAAACACAAACATGAGTAGTTGTTGAGTTGTCCTTGGAATTATGAAACTGTCCTTCCTGTTATTTTAAGTAACCACAGCAGCTATTAAATAAAATCTTTGGAAGGATTTTTATACCTTAGCACATAAAAGCGAGCCTTTATTGAGCATTTCATGACAGGAAATTGTTCCCCTTTTTTTCTTGTTATTGTTGTTATATTATGAAATCTTTATGTCTTTGTTGATAAAAAAATGAATTTGGTCAAATTACTCAGGAATCTTCTTTCATCCTTATTGGAGGTTGCTGTGGTACTCAGACATGAGCATCAGGCGGTGCAGTAAGGAGCTGCAGATCTCAGAGCCAGTTTGCTTTGAGTAAGTCTATGAAGCTTAAAGCAGCTGCGACTAGATAATGATTCCTCCTCTACTGCAGCGAGGCTGCTGATGGGGGAGGTCATATGCAGACTCAGGCCTCATAAATCCCTGCTCTATGATGAGCACTCTCCATATGACTTATGGAGCACAGAGGCGGCCAGTTAAGACGGCCTCTCGTAAACATGTGGCGCTGCCGCCCTGACGGCACTGTCAATTTTCATATTTCACCAGTTATTGGGGCAGGAGTGCTGAGTTATTTCCCCAGCAGACTCTCATTAAGGAGTTGACTTCTACTGCTGACAGGCAGTATATATATATAGAGAGAGCGAGAAAATGAATCTATTTGGTGTTTTTAATTAAGAAGAAGTTCATGATATAACAATAAATAAGCACTTTGATAAATAGTGAAACAATAAAACATCTTTTTTCTGTCTCACACTTCAATCAGGATCATGGTATAGCTCATAACAACATACTTTATTTATTCTCTGATTTATACCCCACTGCGTTAATACTTTAGACAAATATTAAAACATGTTGACATTTTTTCTATCAGTATCTTTGGGAAGTAACATCGGCAGACTTATTATGATGCTTTGACGTGACCGTGGGAATTGTTGAAATTGAAGTTTATATTTGTTTACTTCTAGACCTGAAATACACCACATACTTCAGTCCTGTAGATAAAAGGATGTTGATACTTTCATGTTAACATGTAAGCATGCAGTTTAGGTTAAGAGGTAGAGAAGTTCATTACACATCCAATAAACACAAACACTCACAGCCCAGTATAATAAAACTACCTTGACCTTTTTGCAAAACTTTTCAATTTATTAAAAAAAAAAAAGGATTAAAATATCCACACTCATTTCCTTTAGTCTTTAAAGAAACAGTGTTTAAATGATTAGATATGCATTAAGTGTGCATCTTTGTTCTTGGCAAGTGATAATATCATTACATGATGTTGTTCATCAACACCTTCCTCCTGCTTCCCCGTTTCCACCGACTGGTCCGGGCTAGTATGGTACGGGTCAGAACACATTTTTCTCATTTCCACAAGCAAAATCTGGGGAGGGTGCCAAAATATCCAATCTGACCTGTTCTGATTTTTGGAACCCTTCCTTTGGGGTCCCAATTTTACCAAACCAAGCTTGGAGCTTGATACACAGCAAACTGTAGATTGGTTGAAAGAATCATCGCTTCCTGTGCGATATGTCAATAAAAACAAACAGAGCCATGTTTAGATATACGGATTAAATCTGGATTTGTTGTTGTTTAAAGCTGCCAAGAAGAAACATTCTTCATTATATTTCAAGAAAGGCATTGCACCACTATGACATCACACTTTTACATAGCTGTTGCATCTATCACTATCTGGCTAATGCGCCACCTACCTAGTCGGTACGATTTGCTTTGGAAATGCAACAGAGATCAGGGTTTACCGAACCAAACTGCACCAAAACCATCCTGTTCCGAGTCAGACCCCTTATTGGAAATTGAGCTTTATAAGAAGTAGTGATGGTGGATGGTGCTAGTCCACTGACTCTCATGCAAGACACCTAAGAATCGTGACCCATCTGACATAATAGTCCTTTAAACTCCCTACCTCTCTTTCACTTGGGTTTTCTCACTTTTCTACTTTGCTGTCACTCATGAGTGGTTAGGGTTGAGCTAAAAGCATACAGTTAAGTTTTGAATGCATAGATATGGTAAGATTAATGTTTAACAAATGTGGGGTTTGCATTAGATGCCTGGAAATGGTTGCGGGTTAAAGACTTTGCCACACATGATGTCACATGGCTATTGTTTACAAAAAGCAATGGACTACTTTTAGTTTTCTATCTCACCATTTTCAACCAGTAATTTGAGACAGCACTACATTTTGAAGATGAGGACAAAGGTCCTTGTTGCATGCTGTCTTGATAGACTTGATTGGAAGGATGTAAAACATGCTTCACCACAGACGTATTTTAACATGACATTAACATGTTAAAATACGGCCCAGGGGATTGAGAAAATGTTGCAGAGGAACTTATGTTTTGACAACTTGGGCTCTTGGAAACATTCTGGCCCACACTCCAGACTACCTGGTGGCACCATGGTACCAATTCATTTTTGCCAACCAGCAAAAAATATCAAGAAGAAGAACTTTGAAATAATGGTGCTTTAGATTTGTACTCAGAAGTTGGATTATCTAAGTTACCAGTCAGGAACGCCTCTTGAAGTCGGATATGTCACCCAGAGAGTTGGGGAATACTCAGTGACAGTGACTAGCGCCGACCTCAACCATTACAAAATGGCTGCTAATGATGCATTCAATATGATTCAAGTCGGATCTGGGAATAGCAGCCATCTTTAATGGGAGAAGTCCGGGCTAGTGAGTCTTGCCAGAGTTTCCAAGTCAGATATCCGACTAACAAAGGATTTCTAGTTGAATTTCCGACTGGGTCAAATCGAATGCACCATAATCGTGTGAACCCAACAGAGATCATATCGACATAGGGGTGGGGGGGCCTGAGAATGTTTATTCCTCAAAAAGATGGGCATGGAAGAAAAGGTTTGAGAAACACTGGAGTACACGCAGCACTTTTTAACAATGTGACATGTCATTCTTTTTCCAACGCAACCATTACCTTTAATGGACTCCATCATAGATATTGATATTGCATAACAACACGTTACAACAGTTGCTTCTCGCTTGTGTTTAGGATACAACATCATGAGGTGAAGCTTAGAAATCAAAAGTACTTCAGTAGAATTGAGTCAAATTATAGTAAGGAATAAAATATATTTTGTGTGCTTTTCTTCAATGTCATTCTTCACAGTTCACATACAGTTCCTCTCATAATAAATTCTCACATATTTTCATAATGTTATTGCAGTTTGCTTTTTCTGCATGAACAAACAACTCATTGTGTTGTTTTTGGGAGGATGGTCAGACATTAATACCCCGCTTGGTTCATTCCATCGGTTGTTTGTCATGATGACTTGCCTCATCTATAAAATATACTACCCAGACTTTGAGGATAGCAACACCTTGGAAATAAAGATCAACATTATGGTAGTGAGCAAAGCTCAGCACAAATTTTCTTTACTGCACACAGAGACACAAAAAGTCATCTGTAAATTAGACAGCCTCAGGCTACAAAGTAAAAGCAACACCTTTTAAAGACTGAACTCATTTTTTAGGTGTCAGCTCATGTTGTGTTGCGTGCTTTTTAGCAAAGTTAGCTGCTTGGAATGTGGAAGGTGCCATTTAGTTATACAATAGCTTTTATACTCAACAAATTTGTGCACAAATGTCTTTACTCTGAAGTGGGTGTCTGCATACTTTGTCATGATGATACATTTTTTTAGGAATCCAAACAAAACATTTTCAATTAACAGTTAAGGATCAGATTAACCCCCCAATCAATTATTTGATCTAAAGTGTCGAAACTTGCTACCAGAATTTCCAGAAAAGGTTTTTTTCTTTCAACTTTTTTTTTTTTATCTTTCACAATGAATTGATCATCAAAACCTCTAAAGCAGATGCATGTTGAGTAAAAAGTTATCACCCTTTGCACAAACAGTTAGTTGACTTTAGGTGTTGCACACCACAGAAACAGCTCACTTTATTCTTTCCTCAAATATTCCATTTCATTTAGAAATAAAAATTCCACCATCAGTATTAGGCCCCTCTGCCTGGTTAGCCATGACTGATGATGCACACTGACTCACACTCCCCTCCCCCCCAGGTGAGTAAAGTTTCATGGCACTTACTGGAACACACTCTCCAATAACACAATAGAGGCCTCACGCAAACACACACACACACATTTATCCATGGAAATCAAGCTGGACTTTCTAATGACTCAAAGGGTACTTTTCGTTTCTTACTCTACATCCACATACCTCACCGTCACCACCCGCTGAAGCCCAAAATATCCTCCAGCGTGCATTGGACCAGGTGCTCTTTAAACACAGTGAAAAGGATTAGAATAACAAATGAACATTCACGGTTGAGGTTGTCACTGCTGTGATCAGTAAGAAGGCTTTTGTATACACAGACATAAGAGATGATGTCAGCTTTGCTACTATTCTATGATGAGATACGCTGTGAAAAATGTCAGCCCTTTAATCTTGAGGGAAGAAAATTACACAAACAATTGAACCCACATAATTGCAAATGATGTTTTCCAGTGCTTGATTGATTTTTTTCCCCCCTGACAACCCAAGTTGGATGTTTTATTCACAACTCAGGATTACACTCAAGTAGGGACACACCTTTCCACTTGGATACAATGTCTTATCTGTTCCAAGTGAGTCCTCAAATCTGATAAATTCCTCTGTAATATTGCCTCACAGTCAAATACATACATTTGTATGATGGATGAGAATTAGCTTAGATTTTATGCAGGCTCAGTGAGACAAAAACAGTGTATCAAAATGCCTTTTGGCAATCCACTTACAAAGGGACACATTGTGCTTTTGAGACAAGAACGTACCTTAAGAGCATTTCCTCTTATTGACGCTCTTGGCAAGTCTAATATTTACAGAAATGTTATGGCTTGACAACCTGCAATTAAACTTGTCATAACAGGGCTCATCCAAAAGCCAGACAGGAAGGAGGAGATGCTAGAAGTGATGTCAGCTTGGCAGAAAGGAGAGGGGAGTATGAGGGATGTAAACAGCTGTTCCCTGATTGTCTGTGGTTCTGCGGGATATCAAGCGTGCCGTGTGTTTTGTGATCTTATCAAAAACACAATGTTATTGAGTCGTGAGTACACAAGAAATTTGACCTGGTCAATTGGGGCCTTTCATATTTAAAAGGTGGGATTTATTGATTGAAACATGAGTAAAAACACACATATTGCCAGTGTGGTGGAGAAACATGACGATATCTGTCTCCTACCTCGGTTCCAAATGACACAGTGTACCTTAACTCTGTTTAATTAAGCCGTAAGATCTTCAAAAAACAAGTCTGCATAAATAAACGAGCTTATTTGGTGTCACTTCAAAAAGAAAAAAATAGCATCTAAGTGATCACATCTGAAATTCTATCTCTTATGAAATACCATTTGTCTTCAGCTATCACTCTGTCTATTTCTCTGCTTTGAAGTTGATCCACATTTGAAACAAAGCAGAACTCACTGAAACAGAACGCGGGGGAGCCGAGGTGGAAAAGAAATCTCCTTGTAATACATGTCTGAATTATTACAGGGATGTAAGTATGTAACCCTAGCCAAAGATGTAGAGTGCTTTTGGAGTCTGTGTAAAAGGATCTAGCCAGAGGTGAAGGGAAAACAAGTCTGACCTCGTGCACTGTGCACCGGGGAGGTCAGCCTGTCTGTTTGGTTTTCTGAGCATGGACCATGTGCTCTATTCCAGAAAGGGGACTGCCCATGCTGACGTTGTAAATTACAAGGTAGATTTGTTTCGTGGAGTCTGCCTGTGTAAACGCGCCGCTGTGTGTTTGCTCCTTACTTTGAGCATGCGTGTGTAAATGTGCCTGTGGAAGTTTGTTGTCGGCCTTCAGGCATCATCACCCACTGACTTCATCTTCTCCCAGACTACTGCCTCGCCAGAGCCTCGCTGACCTCCATACTGTACTCCCAGCATTGGGAAAACAGGACACAGTCCAACTCTAATGTCGCCTGATTCACAAATATGATTCAACATGGAGATGACGGGGCCCCTTAAATGCCATTTACCAGGCCTTGGCATGGTGATAATTGAAAATGTCAGTATAAGTGCTTAGGAGAAATTCCAGCAGGATTATCGCCCCAGTAACACGGACAGACAGAGGGCTTGTCTCTGGAGAGCACAAAAGAACTTGTCTCGATATCATAAAACCTGCACTGTTCCTTTGCTTTTTAATGAAACTGCTGCTATGCCAGACCTGGGAGGGGAGTTAGAGTAACATCTTGTTTTTTCGGGTGGGAGTTGGTGTGTGTATGTGTGTGTGCATATGGGAGGAGAGGTAAGGGTAGGGTGTGTGTGGAGTTGGAGGAGGGGGGGTTATTGTTGGGCAGTTTCCCTCCTCTCTCTATTTCGAAAGCCAGTGTTGTCGGTGCATCATATAAAAGAAGATATACAAGCAATTCACATGCAAATGTTGAGGGTGATTTAGAAAAGAGGGGGAGAAAAGGGAAATGTGCTATTGAAAGCAAGTGGAGGGATTGAGGAAGAGGTTGGGGGGGTTGGATTGGAGGTGGTTGGGGAGGGGTTGGCAGTGGGGTCGCATTAAGCGTTGCGGAGGGAGGTGTGAGGTGGCGGTGCTGTGAAACAGAGAGACATTTGTGTAATCTGGCTTTATGTATCACCACTTCTGAATAATAACATGAAAAAAGAGACTTACCTTATCTGCCTGGTAGAGCCAAGGCATAAATAAAAGGGCTGAACAATGGAATTACTATTACCCCAGCCACTGTGCTGAAGCTACACCACCAGTATTCTTTGGAGCCACTGGCAAGAAGATTAATGTTTAGTTAAATATCAGTGTGGGAGCTTGTGAAGAGGGGAGTGGGGAGGAGGAAGAGTTGCTTACTGGCTCTTCTAAACTTAGTCAGCCCTGGTCTCTTTGTAATTATGGTGTGTTGCCACGGATGAGTCCCACACACTAGCCTCCAAAGGGCTGGTCAAGCGTTGTTATGGTATCAGAAGCATGTATTTGTCAAGAGGATTATGGGTAATGTTCCGTGGTGTCTGGTAGGACATGTGTGACTAGCTGCACTCTGTTTTCATTATGCATTAGCTTGCAGCCTTAATGGCAAAATGTTCTATGTTGTCATCTTTACTGTCAAGATGCTGACTTGTTGCTTTTTGTAATTTTGCTTTTTTTTTTGCTTCTGTAAAAGTTTCCTAATTTAAAAACTGGTGATCTAGAAAACTTACAAAAGTGAAAAGGGTGGGAAAATTTTAAATGATACAACATCCCAAAATCTCCGAATATAGTGCTGGATTTGCACCAAGAGTTCAACCATTAATGACTAAAGACAAAGCACGAGCCATTTAGGACTGTGTTATCTGATTTAACCTCAATACATTTGTGGAAAAATACTTTTTACATCACAAGACACATCACCAAATAAAAGAAAAGACTGAACTTCAAATATCTTGAGCCTTCAAATGCCAAATTTCCTCCAAAACTAACTTTTAATTCTGATTCTGGACAACCTATTGGAAGAAGTAATTATTCAATACACAGAACTGTACTTTTGTTAAATAATTCTGTGAAATAGTTACTCAGGAATCTCAAATTCGGTGCGTTCTGCACCTCAACATACATCATCTTACTCGGTTGTTATAAGGACACTTAAACGCGTTGCTTCTAAAGTGAAGGCGTACAACTTTGAAAAAGAAAACACGCATCTAAGTAATCATACTTGTACTCATGTAAAAAATTAGAAGGAGGTCTTTAAGAGGTCATTTCAAATTTTTATTGACTGCATTTCTTCTACATCATTTGTGCAGTCCACCCTGGTCTCTCTCTAGGTCGAAGGGGGGGGGGGACTTTGGCAGGGTTCCCTGCGTCTACAGACTGTTGCCCCTCTGCGTTGAGGGCCTCCCGCAGGTGGTCCTTCCTCACCTGGATTCTCGGTACCTTGCCATGTCACGACTCTTCTTTAATATGTGCTACTGCTGTTTTTACATGAGCATGTGCGTGAGTGAGTGTGTGTGTGTGGGTCTTTGTCTGGGGGTGGGAGGGACGGGTTATTTTATCTTTGTGAAGCACTTTGTGTTGCATGTAATGTATGAAAAGAGCTATATAAATAAATTTTGATTTGATTGATTATACAAGAAGAAATTTGGCTGATCATTCATTTCTTTCCATTTTTATTTAAAAAAGGTTTGAAGAAACATTTGAAGTGAGTTTAAAACTTTTTTTTCATATTGCAAAACTTAGGAACTTTCTTTTTATTTCCATCAGTGTTTTCCGATGCAATACTTTAAAAGAAATGGATGGTTTTGGTATGGATAACAAACAGGATTTCCACCAGAAGATTAGGGTTCCTGTCGTTCATGTACTTGCTGTACCTTGTTTTTATTGTCTTTTTTGGGTTTTCATGGCTTTTGCTGTTTTTTTAGGCAACAGCAACATACAGTACTTACCTGGTAAGGTTTAGGCAAAGGTCATTGGTATGGACAGCCTGACCCAAAACGCGGAGGCTCTTTTCAAGCAACAGCATTTTCACCATCAGGACTTAGAAAACCACATAAGAGTCTCCTTTTTTTAATCTATCCCCTACCACAAACAATTTGTGTACACTTCTTTGATGCAAAATAATCCTTGTGTATTATCTGATATGAAAACTTTGTGTCCATGACCACATTTCCTTAACTGCATTAGCATGCACATTTTTCCAATTATAACTGGGTGAATACACGCAGCATCATGTTTTACTGTTACATCTCTTCTGATGTGTAAATCTACCCTGTATCGCCAGAGAGCTCTGCTGGTGACCACAGAGAAGCACTGCAGCGGTTTGGGTTTCGTCTCTTATTCAGTAGCACCTCAGCAGTATTTGAACAGGCACTTTTCCAGTCATTTGCACTCATCTCTATCCTCTGGGCTTCTGTGGTCTCCCATGCGTTAAATATCATAAGAACAAGAATTTACACAGACCACAAAACCCAACAGTCAACAGAAGAGGATGTTTACATAACTAAAAGTCCTTAGTAACATTGACATATCCCAGCTATGGCATTGGTGTTGCACATAATGAGGACGCGGTATTAAAAGCAGCAATATTTCTTTTTTACTTGAGTTTTTCTTGATCTGAATTGCCATCAGCACCAGCCACAAAGTTCTTTTTTCATTTTTCTGAAGCAAATGTGAGTCACATTTAGCCCTTTAATAGCTCTCTCCTCTTGTAAAACATAAACAATATACATGAGAAAGCACCAGCACACAAACACCCATGCATACACAAAAGCGATAGTTCTTCTTTTCTGAGAAAGAGGCCTCTGTAATTTCAGTTTTAATGGAATTTGCATGTGCATGTGTGCTTGTGTGTGTATGCATGTGACCTGTGTAGACATCCTACCCTTGTGCTAGTAACAGGACTCAAGGGGGGTTTTGCGCCCAACAATATTACACACCCTCATAAATCTGCAGCCCCTGTAGCATTTATGTCGGTGGCTTGTGATCTAGGGTGATAGTCATGTCCGGACACAACTGCCCTACCTCATGTGCCACGGCTCTTTTCTCTGTGGTGTGTAAGAAAGAAACTAAAGGTCAGAGGTGAACCTGGTTGCATGAGAACGGGCTGACAGGTTCAGTTGCTAAGGGAATAGGTGACAGGGTGGCACGGACATGGGGTGACAAGGTGATGGCATGAGGTGACAGGAAAGTTACCAGGTGAGGACGGAGGTGAGTGACGGCATCTGACCGACTCGGCCGCATCATGCTTTCCCCGTCTTCTTCTTTGTCTGTCTTTCTTACTGTCATTCTTTCCCCATCCTGTCCACCTCCCATGTCGCAGTCACACACACTCCATCACACCTTTGCACTTTTTCTCCCTGACTTTGACAGGAAATGTGTGTGCTAGATTTTTTTGTTTGACTGCGTGTGTGCTTCACCGTGTGTGCAAACATGGAGAAAGTTGTATACTTACACATGCCATGAGCCTAATCATTTCTATTTGTGGCATCCTTTGCTGTTGTTAGATCTTTTTTATCCTCTCCTGAATCATTCTGCAGCCTGTACGTGTTAGTGCATGCGTTTCATGGCAGTGAACATCCTTCCTGTTTTCTCTCTTAGCTCTGAATCATAGCCATGACATGCTCAAACAGCCAACAGGGAGGTATCCACACTCCCGTTGGTGGTTGAGGAAAACCAAGGGGGAGGAAATGAAAGGTTCTCCCCTCATTTCATACACCAGCAAACTCACACACTGACTCAGCATCCAACCGTGGCCGATGTGTGTGGGTGGTTATGCATCGGTCTTAACATTCTGAGAATAACTTTACATTGTTGCACAAACTGTTTGAGATCAGCGATCATATTTGCACAGTCTGCAGTGGATCAGTGTGCTCTCTCTGTATTCCAGAGATATTATGTAGCAGGGCACTGGAAGGGATTTGACCTGTCTGGGCCTTCACACACCCAACATCTTGTTCAGTGGAGCTCCTCCTTGCCAGGGAGGTGAGGGAGACACAATAGCAGCACTCATTGACCGGGTTAATATGTATTCCGTCTTGGTCCCAGTCTGATGCTCTTTACCTTCTAATACACTGCCTGTGTGTTTCAGTCTTCAAAGCAGCACAGTGACCTCATGTCTGCCTCACACAGCCTTTGTAAACTAATGAATGACAGGGGCCAGGGATTCTGCTGCGTGGTTGAAACAGGGCAGTGTGTGGGAGTGTGTTTCTGTCTGTGAATTTGCACATATATAACTTTTTTGCCCCTCCAACACTCCCATCTCGTCTACTTTGTTGTTGCAAACACCTGTCTGTTTACACAAAGTAGTTTGAGTGGATAACTGTGTAGGTGGGGCACAGACAGGTAGGTGTGTATTGGGTTTTTCTCTGGGTCGTATGTCACTTTATGCTTGGCGGCAAATTGTTTTGACAGAAATGGATTTTGGTACAGTTAGAAACCATTTTGTCTCCAAGTGGATTCCAATTTGAAGCAGATGATCAGGGAACAAGGAAAATGGTTTTTAAAAGAATATTTAGAAGTAAAATTAGATTTAAATCCACCTTCCCCACACAGCTTTTAAGAATAGAATTAAAATAAAGGACAAATAATCTGCCACTGTGGATGAATTTAAGATTAATGTTAACTTCCCTCCTTTTCGGTTTCAACAGACTTTAGTCTGAGAGGTGGAGAAAGTAACTTATTAAAAGTACTTTCACCTATTGATTGATATTCATACTTACCACCACTTTGAGCGGATTACTGCTTACAAAGATTAGATACTCAAGATTTTAAAAGTATATTTCTTTTCTTTCATACAAAAACTTTTCCTATTGGGTTTCATATACTACAAGGAGTAAAAATATGACTAAACTCATTTATTTAGTGAAGACAGTAGTGTATACTATACGGGACTGTGCAAAACAGTAGATGCAGGGATTTACTAAAACATGTACTAAAATAACTAAAATACAGTACAATGGGAAAGACAAAATTTGCACAATTCTAACAAGTTTGCAAATTTATATTTGCTATATTTGCCTTTATTCTTCAACAGAACTGAAACCTTCCTAGAAAAGATTGCTTGTCCTTTCCTGAAGGAGTCTTCAGGAATAGTTCAAAGCTCTTCTTTGGATGTTGGCTGCCTGTTTTTTTCATTTTCTGTCAAGATGATCCCACATAACTTCAATAATGCTGAGATCTGGGCTCTGGGGAGAATTCAAAACTCCATAAGACCCGTTGACACTGATTTTTAGTCCAGTTCTGTCATTTCTCAGCGTCTCCATTTTTTAAGAATGGTTTCTTGACAGCCACCCTTCCACAGAGACCTTTTCTTAGAAGGCTTGAGAGAACAGTATAGGTGGATCAACCTCTTTCACTTTCCGATACTGTTCATCTGCTGTAGATAGTTTTTTGTTGTTGTTTTTTAGGCCTGCCATTTGCCTGCTTTCTTCAAATTCTTAAGGGCAAATTCTTAGGTATGCTAAGTTTTAGCTTTATAAATCACCTTGTCATAAAATACTATTCATGTCTGTCACACTTTTTGTAGATGCATCTAAAGAACTGAAAAAACTGAGAAAACTTTTTCATTAGTGACATTAACAGCTTATAGCTTATACATCCCTAAGTGCTAACTCTCTGATGAGGGAACTGTCATCCCTCAAAACTCAGAAGAACTGTCATACAAGTGTTCATTTAGAAAATACAACACTTTGTTGGATAAATTATTTATCAAAACTTTACAATGATGAGCTTTAGACTCTTGGCTTGTTGTCAGTCACACATTTTTCAGGAACAGAGTTGTTTTTTGCGCATTATGCCGCACGGAAATACCGGATGATATTTTCTCGATAGCTGTTGGCCAGCCTGACTTTCTTGATATTCTTGATGTTCATTCTGTCATGGCATGGGTTTTGCCAAGTTTGAAAACTGCTGTATGTTGGTATTTTAGTACTATAACCTAATGTATGTTAAAAACAAAACCTATGGTCCCAAACCATTTTCATCTTGACTGCTGTTGTGAAGTCTTTTTTTCAGTTCATGGCAACATCTGACTTGGCAACTATCAGGTGTCCTGACTTGCCCAGCTGGTTTGCTCTCCAGAGGAGAGTACTAATGCATGAGGGACATAAGCCATCAACTTCAAGGGAGGGAGAGAGAGCAACTAATGCCATGTCCTGCTGCCACGTGTAGTTTGTTTACAGGAAGGTGCCACTTGGCTGTGTGTGTGTGTTCCTGAGAGCCATGAATCTGGAAAGCCTGGATAGAGGAATAGGGACTTCTTCATCCCTAATGACTATTAAGTATGTTTGACTGCCTGATGAGAGTACCTGGCTGGCATTTGACCCAGCCCCACATTACTTCCTCACATCATAAGACAGCAAAAGAAATAGTTTATGAATGCACATGCATGCAGAGCTTTCAATGAATAACCATGAATCAAGAGGTCATGCTCTCTAATTGTCATGTTTAAGTCTTTTGAAAAGATGAGATGGAAAATTCCAAACCGTACAGGTCATGCACTCAGGCCAGCAGACCTTTTTGTTTGCTCATGCCAACTGAAAAAGGTAACAGTCTATGTTTACATAATTTTATGGCTTTTTATGTCAGGCATGAAGAAGAAAAACAACATTTGACTGTAAGCTAGTCATAGATTTATGTCATGTTTGGACAAGTATGAACAATCCATCTTTTTACAGGGTCTTAATTTCCTTGAAAATGTCACTATTATTCTTCAAAGAGAAACTTCTGCCTAAATCAGACATTTAATGTGTTGATTTAGCACAAGCTGATATAACTCAGCCATTAAAGAATCCAGTCTGATGGATTTGTTTTGAATTTATGATGATAACATGATTGTTCTTTACAGAGGCGCACAGTGGCAACTGTTAGGAAAGCCATGACAGAGTAAAGACATTTGTTTCCATTTGCATAGATCAGCACACTGTTTTGTTTGTTCTTGGCTTATTCCAGTAATCATACTTTTCAGAGCCCTTCCCCGCAGTCATAGTATGGGCTAAGACACCTCACAATTACTTATCTGCATTTTGTTGGAACGTTTATAATTCCCACAACCTAATACAGGAGCATAGACTCAAATTACAGGCTTTAAGTTACACGGTGAGAACTTATTTATTGTGGCACCTTTTCCTTCTCTGCTGGTGTCAGTCGACTACAAAACCTAATTAGTGCTTTCAGCTCGACACCCATTAGCTGAAACCCGATACTTGGCCTGGTGGAGAAAAATAATTATGACATTCCGCTTATAAATCATTGGTTATATCCTGAGCCCTTTCAATGGAAATATGATTTCCCACTACAAATTGTCCAACCTGTTTTATGTTCTCCAACACATAATTAAAGCCGTGGTGTGTGAGAGGAAGTAATTTTGTTCAAAGGCTTTTGGCAGCAGCAGCGCTATGTCTTTTCTGCTTGTTTAGAGAACAGCTACTGGCAAACCTGGACATGTGAGCTGTGTAATGGATTAAGGACAACAGCAGCAACATGTGTGAATAACCTGTCTTTGTCAGACAGTTAAGAGACATGGGAAATTAAATACATAATGGAGCAGCAGGGTTGATCTGTGGGTCATCAGATACAGCAAGGGCCACTGGCAAACCACTTTCTGACTTGCGTCTACACATTATTGCTGCAGAGACCAAACAAGTCTGCTTTATTCTCCTGGGGAGGTTGCCTTTAAACCACAAGCAGCCATGCATGACGTAGTGAGCTCAGCCTCGCTGAATGAATACCATAGACGAAAAAATGTCCAAGGGCGAACCTATGTATGCTTGATATGCATCGCAACGTTGAAAGCTCCTAGTAAGTTAGGATGATAACTGATCAGGCAGTGGTTAAAAGCTTACTGAAATAGTATATCAGTGTTTCTCATATAACAACTGACTTTGCCTCACTGTTATTCTCATGAAATATTGTTTCCTTGTCCTAAAATTTGTCCATTGAGCGAGACAACAATTATATCAACAGAGGAACAGAATGCTAACAGGATGTTGAAAGAAATTGCAAGTTCCTAATTTCAGAGACAGGAAGACAAATTTAGTTGATCTCATCACTTTTTCATCTTGCTATTTAATAGGGAAATCCTGATTTGATACTTGAGATTGGATCCTGAGCAAAGCCTTATTGGATTGATCAGTGTTTCTAAATACACCTCAACGCCCAATCTTATTTTACGTCAGCTGCATTCAATGTAAAGTAATAATTTATATACAGACACATATTAACAATGTTATTTCATGTCTGTTGTAGATATATTTTTATGTCCGTGATAATCTTTGCACAGAATGCATTTTCTCTGCATGGATACAACAGTTGTAACTCAACAATATCAAGGGATAATGGAAGACGTTTTTAAGGTACAAAACCCTGCATTAAGTTTCATTATGGATTAATTATCATTTAGTTTTATAGGCTTGTTCCAGAATTGGATTTGAGATTTTTCTATTTCAGATGTCCCAGGTTTACTTCTTTAATGTTACACTAAGTATATGATTGAAACTCTTAACTCTTAATCTTAAATGATTGAGATCTGGGTTCGTGACAAAAAAAAAATGATTGGGACATCCTATTGTATGTAAACTATCTTAGTAACTCGGTTGCTTTTCCAATCTGACTTTGATTTGAACACTTTAACACTTTTTCTTTCTTACTCCCTCTCACCTGTGACTTCTTTTTATTTGTTGTGCAGTTTGTCACTTTTCCTCTGATCTTGTCTGTATGCAGCTGTTATGCAGAACCCATTTCTATGATGTTTGAACAGTTTGCGTGCAGGAGGAAACAGCCATCATAGGTATCTATCTATCTATCTATCTATCTATCTATCTATCTATCTATCTATCTATCTATCTATCTATCTATCTATCTA
>JAOXYM010000001.1:29035307-29056123 GCA_028567055.1 Leptatherina wallacei
TATCTATCTATCTATCTATCTATCTATCTATCTATCTATCTATCTATCTATCTATCTATCTATCTATCTATCTAACTATCGCTCCCATCCCCCCATCCATCCATCCATCCATCTATCCATCCATCCATATGGTCAAACATAAGTGCATTCTTGGATTTAACCCTGCTTATTGTTGTAGTGAACAGGCTAATCTCCTTCATACTTGTAATCCTCCTGAAGCAGGAACATTAGGATGTCGTGCCTTTATCTATGCCCTTCCATACAGGGAAAGGTTAGACCCTGCTTGTGTGTGTATGTTCTGTATTTATATGTAAGAGGAAGCAACAGCCTGCACAAACGTCAGTCAGCCAAATACATGGCTGCCAGAGTGTCTTCCAAAGGTCGTAGGGCAAATCTTTTGGTAATCTGCTAATCCAATTGGCCCGTTGTATTCACATGATCTGTCAGGCAACAGGACAGATATCTTCTGTTCAGATACCCACATACACATATGTGTGTAAACATTTTTGTATGCGCACTCATAGCCATTGCCCACACTCTTGTCTTCGCAACAGTCTTTGACTCCATGACACCAGTCTGTTTGATTCTACTTAGGATTGAAGCAGATTAGTGAAGGTGACTCTTAAAGGGAAATTCCACTGCATAATTGGCAGAATTTATAAACCAATTAAAGGCAAATTCTAAAGACTGCTATTCTTCAGCTATTATTAACCTCATTTGATGGGATAAGGACAGACTGACTGATGCATGTGAGCACACTTCCTATCATACACATACCTGCCAAGTGTCTGTGTGCTATTTGAAGTTTGAAAGAAATGTAACATATTTTGTCTATATATTTTCAATAAACATGTTAAAAGTAACCTTATTATACTTAGCTGGAATTAATTATTAGACAGTCTCTCTAAATTGTAGCCAACCCCGCTACTTTCTACGCTAACATGCCAAACATTATAAAAAGAATGTATGGACTACATGTGGTTCCCATGCAAACAAAAGATAACAACCACATCAGGGCTGCTGGGCTCTGTGTGAGTATATCGTTCTCTGTTGCACCAAATCTGAGGCTTAGAAGGGGACTGGATCCCATTTCCCAGGCTGGAGTAGGACCTGAGGGCAGTATGTGGAAACTGAACTAATTGCAGGATATTGGTCCTTGGATGATTAGAGGAGGACATGGAATGCCTGGTCTGTGATGCAAGCAGACCAAGGTGAGACTAATGACGGATGCATTTTTTTAAATGTCCTCAGATAAGTCTGTATCCTGCAGTGGGGGTCTGCCACGCTGTGACAATGAGAGCAAGGCTTTCTTTAGGGCACTGTTTAAGAATCAGAATCAAATACTTACAAATGTCTGACTCAATGATACGTGTATCAACATACCATGGACATACCAGTATCATAGACTCCAGCATGAACATAGCCTATTATTAAATATTTTTTAAGAATTGATTTGTTTTTGTTTTTTTTAAACAAAATTCGGATTTTTCTAATAGATTTATATTGCTAAGAGTTTAAGAAGAACAAGATCTAAATGTCTTTGAATGGAGTGTCACCTCCTGTGATACAAAAGGAGCTTATCTCTGTAAATGTTTCCTGAATTATATGTTGTTTGTACCCTCGAATGTTAATAAGTTTCTCCTTGTCTGGTGGGCTTTTGTGTTTGTTGACTAGTGTATGTCCATCCTTTGGGCAGGAGCATGCTTGAAAAAAAACTCTTTCATACTGCATGTCCTACAACCACACTGAGGAGTGACAAAGTGGGAATGAAATGTGGAGTTTATGGGAATACATGAGATGGAGAAGTTATTTAAATATGGAAATAACGGTACACACTTTTAAAGTTTTCTCATATTTTTTTTAATTCATCAGGAAACAAACATGGAGGCATTTCCATCACTGTGTATTCAGTTTGCTTTCTATATTCCTATTGAGGTTTAATGATGCTGTTGTTCATGTTGAGTTCAAGCAGTTTCTAATATTCCACATCAAAGTCAAAGATTTAGCGACAATTGAAAATATCACAGTATCACAATGGGTACATTTCTAGTTTAAGCCAATTTAAAAAAATAAATAAATAAGTAGGAGGGTCAATTGTCGGATGTGAAGCAAAATGTTGATGATAAAAAGCCTGATTACTTCTAATCAAAAGTTCAAAATGGCATAAGATTTACAGAAAAAGACTTAGACTTCATAACTGTGAAGCCTCCTAGTAATTTCTATTTCAGGGATGTCAAACTTTGAAATAATGGCAGAAAAAATGACAACAGTGGTATCATAGATGCTACATGTAAAGCCCGTAAACCAAATACACTGTGTTTTACCCTAAAAAAATTTCAGGATTTTTACTGTTGTCAACCCTGTGACCTTATATCAGGTCAAATTGGTCCCTACACTCTCCCTACCACCTACTCGCATACTGTAGCTTGTGAATGCGTGGTGTTCATTTCTAAGGATGTCCATCAATGAAGCTTCAAACAAATGCAAAATATACAAAGCAACCATGATAAACCCACGTATGGGTAATCAAAAGCAAATATATTTTCGGTCTTAGTCTGAAAGCCTTGAATACAGTTTTCCCTGTCGTTCAAAGTATACCCATATACTTTATAGAGGTTTCTAAACAATCCCTTCTTACTAACAACTTGACACACATTTGTTTTTAGGGTATCCTCATAGTATCCTCGTAGGACTGAAAGTATTAAGCTGTTGACAAGACAATCATGGGCAATGGGATCTCATGACAAATTGTAAAATACCTATGTTGGTCCATGGTGAATTTTGTAGCAGTTTCACAATCAAGGCTCAAAAACTGTTCCGCTTCTGTAATCGCGGCTATCAAAGTGGTATAGGAGAAACAACCCGCTCCTTAACACTGAAAAAACAAAGGAGCTGGTTGTGGATTTTAGGAAGAAGGCAAATAACACTCAACTACTTACCATCAATGGGGTCTGTGTTTAGAGAGGGTCATGGACTTCCGCTTCCTGGGAGTCAACATCAGGGAAGACCTGACATGGGAGACCCACACCGCTGAGCTCACTAAGAAGCCCCAGAAGAGACTCATTCCTGGGAGACTAACATTCCTGAGAGACTGCTGGTGTCCTTCTACAGTGGAAAGTGTGCTGACCCACTGTCTCTGTGTTTGGTACTCCAGCAGCACAGAGAAAATAGCTTCAGAGGGTCATACAGGTTGCCCAGCGGATTGCCGGTTGTCCCCCTCCCCTCTCTAAAAGAACTGCGCAACCTTTACTGTTTCAAAAACATTGAGAGGGTTATTCAGGATCCATCACACCCTGGACACACTGGATTAAAGGACAGTTTTTATCCCACAGCCATCAAGATGCTGAATGTTGCTCAGCAGTCATTTAGATAATTGACAAATTCACTTCAAACCTCACGTTTTCTGCCTGTAAGAGACCAAGTACAATAAATCCTCTTATACTGTATCATATGGTACTGTCATTTTTAAACATATATTTTTAACATGTGTGTCTAGATGTATGTTTGTATGTATATTATACAAATATGCACTTTTTATACGTATCTATGTATATGCGGGGGTTTTTTCCCCGTTGTTTTTACTCAACTTGCATTTTATTTTATTGTATTTTATTATCTTTCTTCATACCTTCCTATCGACACTGAAACAACTGCACCTTATATTTCTGTTTTACAAAACTGCATTGCTACGATGACAATGAAGATTCTGATTCTGTAATTCTCTACAACAATATAGCTGCTCTCATACTACTGATGACATTTCCACACTTTCATGCTTATGACATAATGACATCAACAGCTGCCAATCTTAAAGGGATAACTTGTAACTTTTGACTCAAATATGAGCCTAATGTGAGTAATAATGGATGATTTCTGGGGTCAATATACAGTGCTTGATGCGTGTCGGCGCTCCGAGGGGGCTGCTTTCTTCAGAAACCAGACATTTTGCAGGAGTGGATCCGTTTCTCATGGGATCATGTGACCTGGGGCGCGTTGCTTCAGGGCTCCCCCTCTATTAACACAGAGGGCTCTGCTTTGTGCTGCTTTTTCCTTCTTTTTGATCAAAAGTTTGTCATGACTGAACAAAGTAAGAAGGTGAAAACGGTGTCTGAGGAGGCCAGAAAGAAAAAGTGGGAGAGGGATCCCTCCAAAGAAAACACGCGAGTAGACCATGGCAAAGACTTCGCTTGTTTGAGTCTGATGAAAGAGCAGTATGGATGCGAAACTCACTCTGTGTTTGCCTCTGTATTGTTAGACTGGTAAGTTAGCTTTTTGCCTGTTGTGCAAACATACCACAATATGATGTACTTTTTCACATCTTTCAGCCAGCGTTTATTCAAATCAATGGCAGTCAGTGCCTGATGAGCTGCAGAACGTTGCTGTATACGTCTGTCTTTATTTCGCTGTTTTGTAGAAGCTAAATGTGGCTAGTTAAAGCTAATCGGCTACAGACCAAAGCTAACGTGACTCCCTGAACATTTTGTGTAAGTGGGGTTGGTTTGCATGCAATAAATGCATTTCCTATAATTCATGTAAATATCAAAGAAGTAACAGAACAGTTAGCAACTGGCTTGGTTTAGTTTTATGGTTTTCATATGCTGTTCAATAGGAAGCAGTACTACTGTAATGTCCCATAGACTATTGTGAGGTTAATTGGTCAGTAATTTTTTATGCAGCGCTGCCTCTGGCAGGGAGTGGAATACGTTATTTAAAAGGTCAGTTTTGTTTGATAAGTGCAAGCTGAACACAAAATAAGTCCGGAAGAATGTTTGCACCCCCCAACTGAACCAAGTCCCCGTGCTGAGTCTAGCAGACTATCCTGGTGTGAATGCACCCTAAGACTATAACCCTCAAGCAAGAGATAACTGGTTATATTCCTAAACTTTATAAGCTTTCCCTCAGTCTTTTCGCTTTTCTATTTTGAGCATTTTTTTTTCTCCTCACACTTTTCTATTTTGAGCATTACTTTTTTTTGTTTGCTCCCACCCACTAGATAGGAGTAAGAAGTACATGGTTGGGGTTAGAAAATGTACATTGTCTACAGAGTTTTGCACTCATTGGTTGCTGTTAGCATTACACTTTGTGGTACTATCCTGCCCAAAGTAATTGTGTTGAAAAAATGAAAGTATCGCAACTTTGAAAGCAAATTGTGAAGCTACCATGTATTGTGTATTGGTACAAATGTTTATATTTTATCATTTCTGGTAAGACTGGGCCATCATGGGACACAATGACATGGCAACATGGAAAATGCTGAGGAAGCTTTCCACAATCAAATGTTTTTGTTTGTTTGACACGGGAAATCATCCAAATTATAACAAATTACTTTTATTGTCTAACCTTAACCAAGGGGTTTTAGTGTCTAAAAACAATGCTCAACAGTGGAAAATAAAAGTAAAAAACACAAACAAAGGAAGAACCAAGGTTAGATTGATACATGACTCTTACTTGAGAGTTGGATGTCTGTGGTTATGTGGTTCCAGATTTCACCATCAAGTTGTACACTTTTATCCTCATAGCTATCTATGCTAACACCACACATAAACAGTTCAGCAGTCCACTGTATTCATGGCATCATAGCTTCACTTCTACTCTCTTGCCACCTCTACACAATCACACGTGACACCAATGTGCAACGGAGAATTGTTCCTGGCTTGAAAAGGCATATTTGAAAATGCCTCTAGACATTAACAGTTTGTCTTCAGGTAACTTTACTAATTCTGTTACATCATGGGCAAAAGCTTTACTCTAGTAAACACTGTAAGCACTAAGTGACATGTAAATCCCTTGGAAAAATAAGCAGTCTGTCAGATGGGAACCCATCCAAAAGTAACCATTTAGTGGCTCTGGGCCAAGCTTCAGTATACAATG
The DNA here is from genome assembly GCA_028567055.1 of Leptatherina wallacei. Classification (NCBI taxonomy): domain Eukaryota; kingdom Metazoa; phylum Chordata; class Actinopteri; order Atheriniformes; family Atherinidae; genus Leptatherina; species Leptatherina wallacei. Next base: position 29,041,179 of record JAOXYM010000001.1, read on the forward strand.
AGTTTGGAGTAATATTGAGTAACTGAGGCACTTTATGTTAGCTGAACAACCTTTATTCCCATATTCAAATGTTATCTTGTCTTCCACCTCTGTGTAACAGCCAGCTACTCACGTCTTCCATTATTTCCATAAACACTTTGCACAAACTTAAACACATCGTACAAACCACCACTGACACCAAACACAACCCATGTGCATTCTGTATTGAAGCACAACAGCAGCAGCTATGACATGTAATTCACTTAATAATACAGAAAACTACATCACTATCCCTTGACTTTTATTATAGATGTTCCAAGCCACAGGCAACAAGTGGTAATTATTTTCCTTTTGTATGATACAGCTGGCCCATCTCCTCAGCTATGTTTCACTCAGTTGTTTGTGTCCAGAAATGTTGGCCGTACAGGGCAAGAGGCATTTTGGAACCAGTGAAGTGTTGCAGTCCCTCTGTGCAGACACCAAGCCTTTGATTCCGTGTCTGCGTTTAGTCGCCGCCTTTGTTTGCAGTGTTTGTTTGATGTTACTTTAGCAAAAAGAGACAGACACCATTGAGTAGTGGGAGTGCTGTTCTGCTGCGTGCCATTCACGCCTGCTGTAGAGCGCTCAGAGTCAAACACAACGAGGGTTGGCCATTGTTTACCAGTGGAACTAATCACCCTCATGGCACCTCCATAAATCCCCCTCCCTGTTGACAGTGATTGGAGTGTACCTATGTGTGACCGTGGACAATACAAATGCGCCAAAGGCAAATAGAATAGGGGTGCACTGAGGCAATATTTAGCTTGGCCAGATGGCCAGTTGCATGCAGCAGGCTTCTTGGCCCTCCACATCTGCTCCTTGTGATGTGCCAGCAGAGTGTCTTTGCTTTACTTTGTAGGGTGTTCCTGTGCACCCGGGTTTGTCCCTCCATATAATGATGCCTCTCCACTTTAACTTTTCTGTTTGAAAGATCCCTTCAATTACCCAGACAGCCCTCTGTTTTTACTTCCATATAGGCAGGCTGTTCGTATTTTGTGAGACGCTTTGGTGTGAGCCCCAGTCAAAACCCCTCTACTCTAATTTCTTTATTTCCTTGTTCTGGAAGATGATCAGATTCCGACTTGTGGTGTGGTCTTGTTGCATCACCAGTCCACACACAGAAGCTTGCTTTTGCAGCTGTTTAATATAAATTCTCTTCAAATATCTTTGTCCAGATGGTTTATTTTTACAAACAATACATGAGGCTGCATTCCTACTGAGCTCCATCCCCACCCCTTTACTGTCTGTCTAACTAGACAGCTTCTCTTCATAGAAGCAGAGAGACAAGCACAGTGTGCACAGATGGTCCGGTGACACTGCTGTCATACAAACAGGCCTCAATAAAAAAGATATATATACACATGTATCGGTATGGATACATAAGCCATACCAAAGGACACTTGCACATGGACCCATATACATGTTCATGAGTGAGCAGACAGATGTGTCAGGAGGAGAGAGAAATGTATGCATATGGACTTTGGATTCTAATTTGTTTATTTTAATAGTATACATACCCATTTGTCATAGATCAGAAGGTTTTGAAATGATTTCCAGATGACAATGTTGTGTCAATGTGAAGATATACAGAGGTTGAGCATATGTGTCTTCACTACAGCTAGACATTCAACATAAGAATTAATTGAGATTTATATCATTAAATGCTCCAGTGTCACCTGGAGATGTGTCCGACAGCTGAGATACTGTGCTGTAAAATTCAGTGATTTGTAGTAAGTCTTGAGCCAACCCCTTATTTTTTATATATTACCAGGAAAACTGGAAATAGGTCAAATTTTCTTATTGAAACCAATGCAAACATAAATGGAGATTCAGTGTATAGGGCAAAAATGTTTCTGATGATTTTGGACGTCAATATTTGCTTTGACGTCCTTTATTCCTCAATCCAGTTTAAATCATCAAGCTTTCATATAATTTCTTGAAGTGGTCTTCAGGAGTAGCTCTGCAGGCTTCTTGAAAAACATTTCAAAGCTCTTTTTGGATTTTGGCTGCATTTTGTTCCATTCTCTGTCACCATGATCCCACACTGCATCAATAATGTTGAGGTCCAGGCTCTTGGGTGGATTTATCACTTCATAAAACCTGTTGCCACTGATTTTCATTCCAGTTCTTGTGTCATTTTGCATACCTCAGTCTCTTCTTCCTTCTTGACAGACCTCCTTTTCTTGGAGATCATTTTCTGATGAGACTTCAGTGACCAGTAGATGGATAAACTGAAGGGTCAGAAGTATCTCTCAGGGCCCATGTCAGATCTTTCCTGGATTTTCTTCCTGTTTCTGAAGTACATTACTCTCAGATACTGTTCATCTGCTGTAGACAGTTTTTCAGACCTGACACTTCTTTTTTTATCTTCCACTTGTCTAGTTTCCTTGATAGTTTTATGCACACACTGCATACCATGCTGAGATATAGCAAATGTCCAGCCAATAGCTCTTTGATAATTGCCTTATTGGTCCAAAAATATTATTTTGATGATGGTCAAACCGTGTTATGTTTGGCATTTTCATAGATGCAGCAAAAATAATTGGATCAAATTCTTCTCTTCTGTTCTTGGAAGCAAATTATTAAATAAAAATCTCAGTGTTATGATGCTTATTTTACCAAGCTATTTATACTAATATTTTTTTTACAAAAACATGTTCTGTCTCTGGAAATTGAAGTGTTCATCAGACACAAAAGGAATGAAATAGTAGCCATACTGCGACTTACACTGAAGCGTAAAACCAGCTTTTAAGAGCAATGTTCAGTAATGACTATATGGTCTGATAAGGAATTAAAAAATCAAAGATAAACTGTAGATTGACCCTACATGTGCCACATGGTTCAGCTGAGCTCTTTAATGTAAATGAATAAATATTTTACCAAAGCATATTTAAAATGCATTAATCATAATCCAAAAGAGCAAATAATTTAATCTTTGAGTGCTACAAAGTTTCTTTGTTAGCTTGGTGGAGGTGAAATGATCTAATGATGTGGGAATTCTCCTCGAGCTTTGAAGCAGTATTAAGAACTGCATTGCTGAAATGGCTCAAATATACACCTTGTTAGTAATGGCTTTTTTCTTTTTGTTGTGTAGGTTGTGCCCCGACCCCCACCTTCACCTCTCCCCAGGCCTTGCTGCCACATCCACTGCACATCCTCTGCTCCCTTCCGGGCCTCAAGTTCTGGAGCCTCACAAAGGAGTCCTAACAAGAGAGAAGAAAGAGCCAGTGCCACTTGGACGGGATTACATCCTAGTAAGATTCTTCAGTCCTCTTGGCCGGCCGCCCCTTAACCCTCCCCTTCCCTGATTAGAAAGTGAGCAGGGAAAGGCTGGCTGGATAGAGAAAAAGGGTCCACACAAGTCCAATGAAGTGTTGCACTGTTGTATGGAGTAGACTTGCTCAGAATCCTGTCGATCTGGTCTTATCAGAAATCCCGCTAGTGAAGCAATTGTGCTTTACATGACTGATTGTATACTGCATGTGCACACTTCAACGAAATAGCCACTTAAATACAATTACTTATCTTAATTTAGCCAAATATATTATACTCTTACCTGGAATCATGGATCTCTGTATCAGGGGATGTTATTAGATACAGCTACTGATAAAGGGTTTTGGACCAACCACAATTTGTTTTTCAAAATACTGTTTCCAGTCTTTTGTCTATGCTTTTTCTCATATTCTCACATACCTCAAACAAAAAAAGCACCGCTGCTCTCAGATTTGACTTTTCTGGACCTTAAACACCAATCTGCATACATTCACATGCCATTTATCTCAAATCTTGCCTTTTTTTCATTACTCACCCATGCTTTGTTCAGAATTTGAATTGGTGCAAATCAAGAGATGGGGAACACTGCAGGATAGAAAGATTTTCTTTTTTTTTCCAGTTTCTTTATCTGTGATGTACTATTGCTGAGGATGAGTGATGGCCTCTTAAACCCCCCTTTCCTTTTTTTCCCCATGCCACCTGAGCCCCATGCGCCCTCCAGCAGTGGTGGAAGGTGTCAGGTGACAGGTGGACAAAAACCAGTAGCTGTAGAGTAAATGATGCATGCCCCCGGAATCAGTGAATAAGAGGCAACGTGCCCTTGAAGAAGGGCCACCTGCATAACTTCCATTCCTGCTGGTGGGGATGTTGGGTGGGGTGGGTCACCTCAGGAGTATGTGATGTTTAATCAGTATTTACATGTAGTATACATTTCATCAAGTGCACTAATATGTTTTTAGGGGAAATTATTTCAATCATTCAACACTGTGTGTCTGGACACATATGAATGGTGAGATGGGTAGTACTGGGTGGCAAGAAATTCTAAAAGAAAAAAAAAGATAAGTAAATAAATAAACAAACTCCTGAGATCAAATTAAATGGATACCATAAACCACATTAGAGTTGTTTATTGATTATTTCACTTATCATTTCAGTTTTTTTGTTGGGTCTCTTTATCACTTGTCATCCACAGAGATATCTGACATAGGCATTTCAGCCACAAAGAAAGTTAAATAATTTCCCAAAATAAAACAGATGGGTTAAGCACCACGTACACCTTGAACCTTCCCTCGTTGCCATTAGCAGTTTCATTTTTATTTGCTATTTCAGCTGGTGCAAGAGATGAGCTGTTGCTGTTTATGAGAAGGCAGTATTGTTTAGATAGCCTGTGTGAGTGCAGCAGCCTCAGAGATGAGAGAGGGAGGGGAAAAAGACAGGGTGGTGTGAGGGTTTTTTGGCTTCTCAGAGAAACTTTGTCATTCTTTTGAGCCAGGGAGGCAGCTGCTTGCTCGCACAGCCAGGGCCTCCCCTCAGCCAGGCCCCGCAGCTCTTCTCTGCTCTCCTCTGGAGCTGAGCTGGGGACTGACGAGGCCTGGAACTGCTCTGTCTTGTACATCGCAGCCAGGACAGCAGCCGCCAAGCCAGCTTGCCAGCCAGCCAGCCAACCAGGCAGGCAAGCCCCCTCCCCAGTCTCTAGCTCCCAGCCAGGCCTCTTTGTGGTGCTTCACTGCCCAATAATTGAAGCCTTGCACTGAGGATATATTTAATCACCATAACAAGGAGTTGGTAGGAATAAAATGATCTTGTAAAGGAGCTGCAAAACTGAGATCTCAATGTGTTTCTGTGTGTGTGCATGAGCACACATCCATTTGTTCTCATGAGCTTGCACAGGGCTATTTGGATTCTTAAGAAACACACCTACGTCCTTCCTGTCTTCCTCTATACTTCAACTCCACCCCAAAGACACGACTGCAGGCCAACAAATTTCATTACAACAGCCCTAAACTGCACAGTTTTAGAGCCTTCTAATTATTCCTCTCTCAGATGTGGTCATGTTAAGAAAGGCCGTAAATCAACAGAAGTAGAAGCGCCAGGCCCGGAGCTGTAAGAAAACTGGAAACAAATGATCTGCACCTTCCCCTGCTCTTTCCCTCTCTCGCCATCCTTCTTTCAAACACCTTGCCACATTGTTTGCCTCTTCTTTCTTGCAAGAACACTTGGAGATTAAACTGTAGGACTGAAACAGGAGAATGTCTTGAGCGTTGGGTCTGGTGGGCATTTTCTAACCACCACTTGATGCCGATTTGCTCCACTGGTGGTGGAGTGACTTGTTAAAGGATGCTACACCAGTCGCAGTGAAGTGGTGCGTGGTGGTGAGATAGCCAGCAGACAGCTGAGTGGTACCTGGGACCAGGTCTGTCTGTCTGCTCTGCAGTCTGTGACTGCCTGTAATCAGCTTCTTTAAATGTTCCAGCCAGTAATTGCTCAGCATAGCCCCAAGATAGCAATCAAAGAGATGCTTAGCTCTCCCTCCTATGTCTCTCTTTCCCTCTGTCGCTCTCTTTCTTTTACCTTTTCTCTTCCTCCCTGAATCTTTTTCTGCGACATTGTAAAGAAAAGCATCTTAGCATCTGTTTTTTTAGTGTTTGAGGGAGGAAAATCAATTCAAATTAAACTAATGGCAAAACTGATATTACTTTGAAGAATGCCCCCCCAACCCCTTGTCTCTGTCCTGGTTGCATTTTTCCCCATTCTCTGTTCTCTTATCTTTCAACAATTACAAGAGCAGTCTAATGGCCCTTTTAAGTTGCCTGCCAGCTGTATTTGCAAAAAAATAATGCCTTCTTCTTCATCTGTGGTCAAGTGGAGCTTCATTGAGGTACATTTTCATGTAAGGATTGCCGCTGCCTTTCCTCTGAAGTCATGATGAGGGCATTAAAGTTGTTAGTCTGGGCACAAGATGTGAGCGTATTTGTGATGTTGTGTCAAATCTGTCAACCATCATAAGGTACCAAGCAGCGTTTGATGTGGTATGAATTCCTGATATACAAAGCTGTTAATTTAGCACCGGATGGTGGGCCAAGAAGATTGTTGGAAAACAGTTTATGAAGAGAAAAATAAACATTTCTCAGTTACAGTTTCATGGATGTTGTGGTTGCCTATTATCTTCTAATAAAGAATATTGTCTTTTCTGGGGGGCTACTGATGATCTGACTATATAATTTTGGTTTCTGGAAAAGTTTTTGCACACTTACAATAATAATGCATTAGCTAAGTCATTAATCATAACCTGTGGATAAGTTATAAATGATTTTTTAATGAATTTTATTGTTTTCAGGTGGGTCTGTTTTTGGTACTACATAACCATGACAAGATTCCACAAATACAGCAGTTTTTTATCTTATTTCCACACTTTGAGTGGTTGTTTATAATTCTGAAGTTTAATATTTTCCATATCCATGTCAGTGTTGCTGAGCAGGTTGATGTCTCTGAGTGAAGTGTTGTGTTAAATGTCATGCAAGAAGATACCGGCAGTTTACCAGGTGTCCCATCAATTATCAGTGCGTGTTCTTCTCCATCCACACCCATCACCCACTCCTGATTCCTAGAAGACAGCATCAGCCTAATCAGACAAGCTTTTCCCTCTGATACAGTCCTCCATACATTTTTTTTTTTTTACCATTTTTTGTCATCTTTTGCTGCTAAACTAATTCATTAAAGTCTGTGTGCAGAACAATCATCCTGCAACTTGTAGAATGCCATCACACACTCAGACTTAGTTTGATGTGCACACTTTAATGCCAGCTTAGTCTCAGTTGCACTGACTTAAAGGAAGGAAATAAAATGAAGCAGTGTGTTCTTTGTCCTCAGACTTAGAAGTTAACCTGCTTAAGAATCAGCCTTACGTGGGATATAAGGTGAGGATCATCCCAGAAGGATCAAATCTCATCATTCGAACACGCAAGCCTTAAGATGTCTAATACATAGAGGAAGCATGGCGAAAGGACGTGAGTGACATTGACAAAGGAATAACAAAGAGAGAAAGGAGAGAGTTGTAAAAGAAATGAGTTTGGGGGAAAAAATGAGTCAAGGAGAAAAGGGTATCAGTCCTCCAGCTCAGCTGACATGGAAGATAGGGAATGAAGGGGCAAGAAAGGGTTTTAGCCGGAGAGAAAGAGCGACACAAGCCAAGTGTTTGAAGTGGATCGCTGTAGGCCAAACATCTGAAGAGGACAAGACTGCAAACATGTCACAGTGCAGCCTGCTTGTGTTTAACAACAGATGTTTGGTCTCTTTATCTCTGGTAATGGTCCCACTTCCAGGTTGGTCTGACCTAGTGAATGAATAATACATACATCTTTTTCTTTTAAACCCATAAAAAGGGGGTTTACTGGCATGCAGGGTCATTTTTAACAGCCCCCAATTCTTCTAACTCCTAGTTCACTACTGTCTTTACTATCCAACAGCAAGGCTGGAGTGCCTTGCCCGAAGGCATGTCAACAACGCTTGTTGCAGGAAAGGAGAGACATTACTGAGTCACTTTTCTCCACCCCGTTTTTTCCTGAAGAAGTCAAAGTGGAAGTCCTCAGTCAACAGGCCCTTTATTTTAACCACAAACAACAGGAACTGTATTAAACTGACTGCATCTCTTTTCCTGCTCTTTGAGTTTTCCTCTATATGTTCAGCTCTGTCTTCAGAATGCTCAGCCACGTTTCCTCTTTAACTGCGTAATTAATCTCTGGCTTCAGCAGCCCATACATTCTCCCCACACAGTGGCATCACTGGGGATGTGCCCCCTAATTTATAGGTGCTGGATGTTCAAAGTTTTAATAATATTTAAGTAAAATCATGGCAGGCCTTGCTTTGCTCAAGTGATGGATGAAGATGGGACAAAGCAATTGCGATTCTGAGCATGACGAGATACTGGCAGCAAGCAGCTTTATACCTTTGCACTCCTTTAGGTGCTGGCAGTGGCATGAGAGCAGAGCCAGAGGAGATTCATGAATTATAGATATGAGGTTGAGCGATTAGAGCTGAGGTCATGTGAGTGATGGACAAATGGGACAAGAAGTGGTTGACTGATGCTCAGCTGTCCCCGCTGTCCTCCTGGATGCCAATGCTCACATAGATTAGGGATGCTGAATGGAGTTGTGTGTTAAAAGTTTATTGCAGAAAATTTTTACACCCATCAGTAGATGCTGCTGACGTCGGCAGTTTTTAAAAATGTTTTTACTTTTAATGAACAATCCCTGTTTTAAGGACATCAAAGTGCTTGGACACTAATCTGCATCATCAAGTGTCGCATCTCAGTGCTGCAGTGGCTTAATCCAGGAGGAGGATGAAGGCAAAAAGAAAGTTTTCAAATTTCTCTCTATGAAGCAACACAGGCCAGTGAGTTTAGGCAGGCGATTTGAGCTGCTTCCCATGTGACCTTCCTCCTACTCTACTTGCAACATATCAAACACACCTCTCCAGCCTGAGCTGTCTATTTAAACTTTACTGTTCCTCTCTTGATTTCTGCCTCACACATGCTGCCCGGTGCCTCACAACTCGATAAGCTGCCACTTTTTAAGGCCACTGTTACTCCTGCTGCTCAAAACATCATATGCTGCTTGCTTTTCACCCAGTCCACCACCAAGTATCCACCAGTAGGCTCCAACTGGGGGTGAAGGATTCTCGTCAATTAAAATCCAACTGAGAAAATGCATGAGCAAGGAGTGATGGGATCAGAGCCTGATGCCAGTCATACTCTTTTCACAAACATTCGTGTGAGTTCTCCGACTGACTGAACAACTGCTGTTGCTGCCATCTGGGAAACTTCCCTTTTACCTCAGAGCCTCTGAACTCACAATATACTAACAATCAACATCATAGGAGAAAGAAGAGAATCTGTTAGCTGGATTGGTAAAGTTTGAACTAGAAAACCTCATCACAGGGCTTTTTTTGTTACCCCGGTTCCAAAAAACTTGCGATGCAGTACAAAATTCAAATTAAAACTGGACTCTGAACACAACAGCATCTGGACTAAAGAGGAGAGAGACCATTTGGTTTTTGACAAGATCAGGTCACAGATCAAAAGCTTTCACTGATGCCTAGGCAGCTGCTTGCACATCTGGGAACACACCATCAGTGCTGAAAGGTATGTACAGGTTTGAGTGCAACATAGACTCCCAACCATACGATGTCTTTTTCAGAGAAGGCGTTGCATATTTCAGTAAGACAATGCTAAACCACATACTGCATCTATGTCAACAGCATGGTTTCGTAGCAGAAGAGCCTGCCCGCAAAATACATCAGAAAATATTGATTATGCCATTATTCCGTGACAATCAGCAATTTCAAAAAGGCTTATAGATAATAATGATTTTTACATCTCAATTTCTTTTAATTGTTGTTACAAGTTTCCCTCTGTCTAGGTTTCAGCAATGGTAGTTGTGATATCAGATGTCTTGCTCCATTATTAGCATGGACAAAAGAATTCTCGATAATAACATTGCAGTATCAATAGATTTACTATTTTTAACAATGTTGTCACTTCATTTCATGTTTGACCTTTAGGACACGTTTCATTCCAACTTAGCAAGTTGGTCTCATGTAATGCAATAAACACACAGTAAAGTTGTGTGTCTGCTTTGTTGCCACAGTCACATTAAGATAAAGCTGATCCTGCCTACAATGAGACAATACCGTCTGACAATACCTTACCATTTCAACTGCAACTTGCTCCCTCTACCATTGTAAACTTTATAGATGGCAGCTCCAAAGGTGACTAACAAAGTTAGTGGTATTTTCCGCCAACTGTTTAGCAACTTAACCTACAGATGGCCAAGACTTTTTTTTTTTTTTTACAGAATTCATAATCCTGCCACACTGCTGAGGTAACTTTATCAGATGTTGGTGGAGATCCCATCTCATCACCATGTGGCAGGAGCCACACATACTGTACTGTAGCAGCTAGGAAAGACAGCTAAATAGCAACTTGCTGCTTGTTCTTTCTCCTTGTTATAATAAGGTTGGGAATCAGTCATGGTGCAATAGTGCCCCTATGTATGCTAGATTGTCAACCAGATCATAATTTACAATATTATCATTATGACTTGGTTTTTTTGTTTTGTTTTGTTTTATATTTGGTACAAGTAAATACTTTTGTTGTCTAAACAAATAATTAAAAGTTAGGTTTGCAAAATATCCAAAAAACTAACAAAAATTATATTACTGCAAACTTTCCAAACTTAAAAGAAATTCAGATTAAGATGATATCAAATGAATTGAACTTGCATTGGAGAGGTTATATAACCAATGAGTAATCATGACATTTCACTTGTATAACACAATTACTTCAAATAAAATGATTTGAAAAATAGATTTATCAATCTATTAATAAATTACCCTTTTTAGCTTCTCAATATTTCTTAAATGTTCTCAGTGTTTTCATTACCCTGTTTCTATTTACAGGTTTTATTCACTCATGGCATTAATAGGAATCAACATTTCACTTTGGGATTTTCCTGTTGGCAGTTTTTGTGCCAGTGTACATCCGTTAAACATGGAATTAAACATTACCATTCTGTTTTAATGAACCACTTGTTGGAGGGGCATTGATTGTGCAGACATTAAGTCCATGCTCAGATAAGATAACACAGAACATTCTCTAATCTAGCTCTGTCCTACTTCACACTTGACCAGATGGAGATTTTTTTTTATCATTGAAAGAGAAGAGGAAAAAAATCCCTTTAAAAATTAATACATTATTTACACCCACCAACGGCTTACTGCCCAGTGTAAATCAAGTCCACAGCAGGCTGCGCTGAGTCCCTCTTAATGACTTCTAAAACATATGCTTTTTTTAATCTTTCTCTTCTTTTCATTGCCTCATTGCAGCTCTGGGTTTTTTTTTTATTCTCTTTATTAAACCATGCAAACACACACATGCATATCCCATCCTCCTTTTTTCATCCCATCTTTTCTCCTTCTCGTATTCCCTCCTAAAAGGAGTAGAAGTGCAGGAAGGGAGGGGGGGGGTTCAGGTTGTGTTAAGCTTGACCTTATGTCCCATGGGGGCAGCTGCTTTCATTGTCTGCAATCATCAGATAAAGTAAGTCAACGAGGCCATTGTTGCGGCAGGTAACTGTTTTTACATGCAACTTAAAGAGTGTCTGGTGGGCGGCACTTAGAGATTACCACCTGAGATTTATTAAAATGGTCAGTGATAAAAAAAGAACAATGAGGCTTATGCGGGCTGGGTAAGAGGACCTAATTCACGACAGGAAGAAGAGCTATGCGGCTCCACACCCACAAACAGAAGGGTTTGAGGAGGTTGAATACAACGACCACTTTGCCATCAATTAGCAAACAAGCTCACAGTCTGCTTTGTTTGTGGGACAAAAAAAGAAGAAAAACAATACACGTTTGATATGGGACAGTGAAGTGTAAGAGATACGTTTCCAGGCTATTGTCCAAGTGGCAGCAGGGAAGAGGAGAGATGGCTCACTCACATTAATTCAATCAACTGAACGTTTCAAGTGAGGCTATAACAGAATAATCCTCTCCTTCCTGTAACATAAACTTCCAGTACAAACAGCAGAAGAAACAATGTTTGAAAATTTTTGGGTTACATTCAGTTTCTCCTTACCGCAGCTAAATTTCAAGTATACAGAGCTCTTTCTTTTGATTAATAAATATTTTGAGGATTAAATGCGGTGATCCTACAGATGTTCAGGCAGACATGTACTGAAAGCGTATGTTTTTTGTGTTAAGAGGATATATTTAATTCAACTAGAGAATAATTATTGAAAAATACTAGGCTGCAATCCTAATCTGGAGTCCAATCAAAGAATGAGCCTCAGCCAGATTAAATCTATCCCCCACATTTCCATCTGCTTCAAGATATCTCTAAAGAAATACACATTTTCTTTGGAAGAGAAAATAACAGAATTAGATGTTGGCCCATGAGGCTTCCAACGTCAGTGGTTGCTGAATGAGTCCAGATTAAGAGCAAACCCTTGGCCTGGTACTGAAAAAGCCTTCACAAAAGGACAAAGCAGCACAGCATTCCTTAAGATTCTTGACCCACATTTTTTTTAAAACATACACAAGACACACGTGCTTGCAGTCCACCGTTACCAAGTTCATGACTATGCGCAATCAGCTTGTATATTGCTTGGGTGCACTCTTAAATCCGCAGCAGCAAATTTGGGCTTTGGATGGACGCAGGGATTAATCAACGGGATGTGAAAATGAGTGACATCATCATACAAAGTCAGTCTGAGCTGGAAAGTTTAGTCAGATTCAGAAGGAACAGACACTATCACCTGTTTCTTTTCGTTGTCTTAACATTGATCCTGTTTTTCATGAGGAAGAAATTATAGGCATTGTTTTTTCAGCGTAACACTCCATGCAGGACAAGTCTGCTGGGAATTGTTGCGCCGAATCCTGTTTGTGGGCTCCAGTCCAACTAGAACACTTGTCACCTGTGGTAAACACCATGCCAGTATTGGAGGGATAGACAGGACTAGAAAATGGTTTCAGGGATGAAAGTTCTACAAAAACAACAGTGGGGAAATATTCACATACAATGCTAAAGTAAAACAAAGAGGAATCTAAATGTTACTGTGAGAGAAGGTATGTCCAGGTAAGTACATTTAAGTTAAATAAGGTAAGCTCCTTATCTGTAATGCATGCAAAAACCTTACGAATCTAACTTGTAGCTAATTCTATTAGATAGATGTAGTGAAGTGAACTATATTAAGTTTCCTTTTTAAATGTAGAATCTGAAAGTAGCATAGAAAAAAAAGACTAAAATATGAGAAGAAGTACAATTCTCTAGTTAATGCTTCATCACATGCCACTACTGAGTCATTGGGATTTGGTTGGAGATAGTTTACCTATTAAATAATATTAATAAGCATCCATGGACAAGCATTAATAATTAATGAAATTTTGTAAATCAATAAATAAGGGCTACCAGTCATATCAGGTACTAATAGCTAAACAGTAATATCAGCATCAAATGGCCGTTGGTCTGTTTGTGCCTGCTGATATTTTGTAAAGCAATTAGATGCAAATACCATATCAATGCCATAGTCATTCCTCACCCACACTCTAATCCCGTTAATATTAGTCCAAATGTTGTTGTCCAATTGTAAAACAGTACATTTGCCCAACAGACAGTATCTGTGTCCTCTCAGCTGAAAGTGTCTGGTAAGTGGTGAGTTGCTTCACTTTATGAGGGTGACAGGAGCTGACAGCAGGATACAGTAACCTCCTTCACTCAGACGCGGCATTGGCTGCACACAAGTCCGCCTGTGGCGTTTTATGGATTTGATGACACAGTTACACATGTTCACATATGTCTTGGGGAATTAAGATGTATTTCACACTCTTGCTGTCTTTCTTGGGCCAAAGTCATACATGGCCTCATCGAATTTATGGCCCTGCCTGCCCACAGCTTGCTGCATTTCACACTTCGGATTATTTCATTACTCACTTTGCGTTTCACACTGATACATCGTAGTATATCAACCAGTGGCTCCTCCGCTGCCCCCCCCAGAATAACTCAGTTTCAGTCTAGCTTGTTTTAGTCCCTCTTTTTAATGACTGTGACCAATTGGATATGTTCTGTTGGCAACTGTGCTACTTGTCTCGAACACTAGTCTATTGTGAAGAAAAAAAAGAACAGTAAACTAAGAAGGCCCTCTGGATTTTTAACTTGTGTGTGACGGTGAATATGTTTCATGTGACTCCTCATCCACCAACCATATTCTGGTACAGTGTGTCTATGCCTGTTTCTACATATATACTTGCACACGTGCAATGGAGCAATATATGATTCTTGCATTTGACTAAATATTAGGCTTCACATCCATGACATATTTAAAAAGTTATTGTATTTGCATATTGTGATGGCATTTTAAACCTCTTTACTTTTAAAAAACATATTGGACTATTTGAGTTGTTTCCACTGCTGCACCTTAAGAGTAAAGTCTTCCAGTCTTCCAGGATGTATACCTCTCCCTGTTTAGGTTTTTACATGTTTGTTTGTTTATTGGGGGCATCTCCATTGGCTACCACTGTAGTGGTCGCTAATCTTCCTGGGGTCCCAGTTAAATGCAAAAAATACAGAATACAAATTTAATAAGAATTCCTAAAAAAAAAAAAAGACAATTCATAAAATCCATGTAAATTTTGCATGCCAATATTGCCAAATTACAGCAAAGTCATCATCTTCTATGTTTAGTAGTTCTTTTAAGGTGCATTCACACCAGGATAGTCTGGGAGACTCTGTTGGATTGGGTGGGGAATTACAAAGATTTTGCACCTTCCTTTGGTTTGGTTTACTTTCACACATGCACTTTTCACAAGCAGTCCAAAACACCTGGACAACATCCTAGTCATACAACTACTCGCTAAGGGCAATTATTCTGAAAAGATCACTGACCAAGAAGAAAAAAAGCAGGAAGAAGAAAACTTGCCTCACAGGTTGGCCAGGACCAAACACAAATCCTTCCCCATTCAGCCAGTTTGTTCACTGCACGTAAACAATGAAGCGACATCAAGTTTATGCTGTCTTGGGGTTTCTGTTTTATTTATTTATTTATTTATTTATTTATTTATTTATTTATTTATTTATTTATTTATTTATTTATTTATTTATT